>PISX010008441.1:0-81940 GCA_004024625.1 Mellivora capensis
TTCGACACCATTTCTTGAGAAGACTATTTGTCCTCCACTGAGTTGTCTTGGTACTGTTTTCCATAAATGTACTGGTTTATTTCTGGACTCTCAGTTCTGTTCCATTGGTCTATACGTCTGGTCTTATACCAATACCACACTGTCTTGATTGTTACACCTTTGAAGTTTTTTTTTTAAGATTTTAAAAATTTATTTATTAGAGACAGCTCACGGAGGGAGAGTGAGAGGGAGAAGCAGACTCCCCGCTGAGCAAGGAGCCCAATGTGGGGCTCGATGTGGGGCTTGATCCCAAGACCCTAGGATCATGACCTGAGCTGAAGGCAGCCACTTAACTAATGGAGCCATCCAAATGTCCCTGAAGTAAGTTTAAAATCAGGAAGTGTGAGCCCCCAACTTTGTTCTTTTTTAGTGACTTTAGGTCCCTTAAATTTCCATATGTAATTTGAGGATCAGTTTGTCAGTTTTTATAAAACAGCCAGGTGGGCTTTTGATAGAGGTTGCATTGAATTTGTAAATCAATTTGGAGCACATTGTTGTCTTAACAATACTAGGGCTTCAATCCATGGACAATAGAGATCTTCCCATTTATTTCAGTCTTCCTTACTTTATTTCAACAGTATTTTGTCATTCTTCAGAGTCCAACTTTTGCCTATCTTTTATTAAGTGTATTCCCAAGTATTTTATTTCATTTTTTGTGCTATTGCAAATGAAATTATTTTCCTACATCCATTTTTGGGCTATTCATTGCTGAAATGCAGAAATACAATGAATTTTTGTACATAGATCATGTATCTTGCAACCTTGCTGAATTTGTCTATTATTTCTAATAGTTTTTGAGTTGATTCTTTAGGATTTTTTATATATAAGAATACATAATCTGCAAATAGTTTCACTTCTTTCTTTCCAATCCGGATGCCCTGAGTTTCTTTTTCTTGCCTAATTGCTCTGGCGAGAGCCTCCAAAACAACATTAGATAGAAGTGGTGAGAGCAGATATCCTTGATTTTAGGAGGATCTTGAATTTGATTTTAGGAGGGTCTCTGAAAGTCTGTTGGTGGTGAACTCTCTCAATTTTATTACACCTTTGTTCTTGAAAAGTAGATTTGTTAGATGGAGAATTCTAGGTAAACAACTATTTTATTTCAGCAATATAAATTTCACATACACTAGAAATACCATTCTGCTATCTTCTGGGTTAAATTTTTGCTGTTGAGAAGTCAGTCCCATCTGCTTGAATGCCATTCTATCAGAGGCAATTTTTTGTCTCTCTGGCCGCTTTCCTAATATCTCCCTCTTTCTCTCTCCTGCAACTTTGCTTATTTACTTTAAGGTGTATAGCTGTGGATTTCTTTTAACTTTTAGTGCTTAGGAATTACTGGATTTTCTGGATATAAGGTTTGCTGTCTTTCAATGGTTCTTGGAAGTTTCCAGCTATGATGTCTTCAGATATTGCCTCTTCCCTGTGCTCTCTCCTTTCTGTCTAGTCTTCTAATTACACATTAGATTTTTGCATTCAATCCTCCACGTCTTTTCACTTCTCCTTTATACTCAACTCTTTTCCTCTTGGAGCTGCCCTCAGGATAAATTTCGACAGCTCTATCTTACATTTTACTAATTCTGTCTTCAGCTTTGCATAATCCATTTGGCTCATACCTTGAATTCTGCGATTTCAAGGATGACATTTTTCATTTCTAGCAGTTGTGTTTGACTAATGTCCGAATGTCTGTATGTATGTATGGGTTCTTGTTACTCGTCCATAGCTGGAGTAGGCTGAGGACCTTCATGTTTTAGCTTTACCTTTGCCTCTGTTATGGTTTTTTATAGTCATCATACATTTTTATAGTAAGAAGGCCAATAAAAGTTTGTGTTCATTGAGAAAAGCTGAGGTAGGGTTGGGCCCATTGCGGGGGGTGGGGTAAGAGGGGAGGGTTTTCGCATCGTTTCCCAAATTTACTCTACACATGCCCTTACTACTGTTATTTTATTTTTGGTAGGGGTGGTGTGTGCAGGTGTGCATCTTGGGAACGACTATCCCACAGGCAATCAAGATAGACCAAAGTTCCTTTCCCTGGGGCAGAACCCTGATGGACAGGACCTCATTTAAGCCTCAGGCGTTTGCCTCTCTGCTCTGCGGCAGGGCTAATTGTCATCCTTGCTTTAGAGATGAAGTCCAAAGAGATAAAGGCCCTCATCCAAGACCACCCAGCTGGGAGATTCTGAGTATGCATTTGGATCTGTCTGGCTTGGTCTCTGGGACCAAGACTGCTCCAGCAAGACAGAACAGCCTCCAGCTAGAGGGAGAAAGGGCAGTCTGAGTGCATTGAGCCTGAGGCTGAGGACCTTCTGGGGTCTGTCCCAGGGGACATCCCCCTCCCCCACCCAGGATGTGTCATATTCTCAGGGGCAGCCAAGGGTGAAGGGTAAGCAGGGCCAGGGATGGGGTGGGACCAGGAGGATGATGTCACCCCCCATACTTCGTAATGCTTTGGCAGAGCCTGAAGCTCCCACCTTGGGAAGGAGAGGAAGGAGGGGGAGAGCTGGAACCAGCAGCTCAGAGGCTGCCAAGTTGCTGATCAGGACTGGGCACCATGCCAGGAGCATCTGAGACCAGGCCTCCTGAGCAGGGGGGCTCAGGGAGAGGAGAGCCATTCTCAGAGTCCTGGGAGGGAACTCTGGAAAGCAGTGTCCACATCAGATCGAATGCAGAGTGCTCAATGGTTGGTCTACGTGTCTGACTGTCCAGCCGTCCCCTGATGGGTATTCAACTGTCTGGTGGCCCATTTGTCTTCTCGCTGGTGGATCGGCTGTCTGATTTATGAGACTGACAGCTGGAGAAGCCAGCAGGGATGGCCCAAATTTCTGTCCACTTCCATGAGAACTTGGGCTACCCTCCCACAGGTGCCTGACGTCCCCCTTCTGAACACACAGGGTCAGGCGAAAGGAAGGCCACCCCAGGTAGCCAGGTACCAGGGGGATGGAGCCAACTCAGATAAGGCCTGTCCTCCAAGAGCTCCCATTCTAGGAGGGGAGACAGAGTCATACCCGTGATGACTGAAACCAGTGCTTTGCCTCGTCTGAACTTGTGGGCTGGAAGTAGATAGCATCTAGCCTCCTGATGGCTCTTTAGGATTTGTTCTTGGGAATAAGTCCTTCCTCTGCTCCTGGAGGAAGGCTCAGGTAGTGCCACAAGCTTTCTGACCTCTGTAAGGTGACAAAAACTCTTCAGTCCCTTGAAGTTACCCACAGAGTCAGGTGAACAATGAAAAGCATCTGGTCCATGGTAATAGTCACCCAGCCTTGAACTTAGTTTGAAGTTTATAATTCTGCCCTTGCTGTCCTCCGCAGGCAGCGAGCCCTGAAAGGGCTTTGGACCTCCTTCCCCCTGCATACATCCTTGCTCCTCTGCCCCCTTTCTTGTCCTGCCTGCTCTTGGCCATCTCAGAGGTTGTAAGGCTGCTTAGAGAGGGAGAGGGAGAGGCACAAGGAAGGAAAGGTTTACTTCCTGGGCGTGTTGTGAGCTGGTTCTGCTCACAGGGCCCTGCAGAGGGTAGGACTGACTCAAGGGTCCTCAGGACCCCCCCCCACCCCCCACCCCCCCGCCCCTACTGGAGAACATTCGCCTGCGCCTCCCACACATGGTCCATGGGCCTCCTGCACAGGCTGCCCCCCCAGTCTTCCCTGGCTTTCCAAGTCCACAGACTCTCTGCTCATTGTTCCCCAAATTTGCTAGACCACAGAACTCTCATGATGATGGTGATGACGATGATGAAGATGATGAGTTCTGTGTCTCATGTGGACTGCTTTGGTGGACCAGGCCCATGTCTGGTCCACAGGAAACACATGGGTCCTGTACTCTGACAAGCTCTGGGCGTCCCGGCCCCCCCACCTCAGACTTGCCTCCTCCCACTCATTCCTAGCACACAGCAGCCCCTTTCCGGTCCTTTTAGATCTTCCTGGTGGGGACTAGCTTTGTCCAGGCCACCTTGTGCCCCACCCGCTGGAGACGGGTGACCCAGGTGAGGCTTCTGACCAAGCCCAAGGACCCTTCACAGGGGCAGAAATCCAAATGCCTTCACATCTTCCTCCAAAGAAATCCTTTTGATAAGATCTTTCCTCCTCTCTAGCCACCGACTCTCTTATTCCCTCAGCACAAGCGTATTGTGAATCCATTCTTGCCCCAACCACCCACAGTGGCTCTCCTCCCGCTGTGACCCGCTGTCCACCGCCAGTCACACCCTGCCTCTGGGCCCCGGGTCTCCAGGCCCAGGAAATGGGGCTTTCCTCAACTGCCCATGCTGAACTTTCGAGCTTTCTCTAAGCCCTGCTGATCCCAGTCGGCCCCTTGCTCTGAGGATCCACCCACCCTCGGGGAAACCAGCCACCCACCCACCCATCCATCAGATTTGCCAGGGACTTTCCAGGTGTCCGAGCCGACAGCGCCGTGTCCCGGGGAATCCCTCAGTCCCCAGCAGAGCAGCGGCCTGGTCACCCTCCTCATCTCCCCTGCAACAACTGGTCCAGTTCGAGACACGCCTCACTCCGACAGCAGTCTCTGTGCCCCAACTCAAGCCCCTCCAGCCCCTTCTCCTCACAGCAACCGCTGTGACTTCTCAAAGAGAAGTCTCCACACCTGTGCCCTCCGGGCCCCGATTCCCAGAAGATTGTCTCACACCCCTAGACCTCAGCCTGCGCCTCCTGCCTTCTCTACCGCCCAGCGCCTGGCAGCTGCTGTTCATTCCCATGAAACCCTGGGCCTTCAAGGAGGGTCTCTGTCTCCTGCCCGTGTGTCCTTGCCTGTCTCTCCAAACAGCCACACTCTGAAGATCCCAGCAGGTCCTGTCCTGCCTGGAGCGCTCAGAAGGTTTCAGTGAGTCCTACAGCCCGGACTTCTGACCCAGGGTCTGTCTGACCCTGGACTGTGCTGATGGCACGTCTGTGGAGACGATGGGTCACTCGCTCACCCAGCACGTGTGGCCACCATGGTGGGCACTTGGGATGCAGCAGCAAAGAATCTCTGAGAGCCTTATACACGTTCAGGAGCCCTACAGTGCACCTGCGGAAACGCACACACGCGCACATGCACGCACACGTGCGCACTTGCACACATGAGCATGCAGACTCAGACCTGGAGAGAGATCTCCGTGTACAATGCCTTTCCAGGGGTTGGATTTCAGGAGGCCCAATTTCATGGCCAACATCCAACAATAAAATGCCCCTCCCATGGGGTACATGTGTGCCTTAGCCTGTTAAGTGTCTGCCTTCTGCTCAAGTCGTGATCCCAGGGTCCCAGGGTCCCAGGATCGAGCTCAGCCCCATGTCGCGTTCCCTGCTCAGAGGGGAGCCTGCTTCTCCCACCACCTCTGTCCTCACCCCCCTACCCCGCTTGTGCGTGCTCTCTCTCTGTCAAATAAACAAATAAATAAAATCTTTTTTTAAAATTGCTCTTCCCATTGCCTTCCCAACACAGGTGTTCTCTTCACCCTGCCTGTGTCCAGGATATGATCCCAGCCCCTTCATCAACTTCTGGTGTTAGTGCCTGCTCTATAGCTCTAGATGGGCCGTGATAGAAATGGGGAATGTTGACCATGACCCACTCGCACCCTCCCCCACAGTCCTTCCAGAGCCTGTGGAACATCCTCTAGGCAAGGCCCATTAGCCTGAAGCTTTTTCCTGATTGAGCTTCCTTTAGAAAGTGCTGCTCTGGGTGGCTCAGTGGGTTAAAGCCTCTGCCTTCAGCTCCAGTCATGATCCCAGGGTCCTGGGGTAGAGACCTGCATCGGCTCAGGAAGCCTGCTTCCCGCCACACCCCCCACCCCTGCCTGCCTCTCTGTCTACTTGTGATCTCTGTCTGGCAAAGAAATAAATGAAATCTTTTTTAAAAAGAAAGCAAAAGAAAGAAAGAGAGAGAGAGAGAAAGGAAGGAAGGAAGGAAGGAAGGAAGGAAGGAAGGAAGAAAGAAAGAAGGAAAGAAAGAAAGAAAGAAAGAAAATAAATGTTGCCCCCTACCCCCTTTCCTCTCAAACAGGGCAGACAGGACATCACAGTTGGAATCTCCCCTGGGGCATCCCAATTCATAGAACCCCAGACTTGGCCCACGGAGGGGGCTACTGATTCCTTCTTCTATCTTCTAGATGGGGTCATTGTCTAGATGGGGGGGAGGGTGCTGGACACCCCTGACCCTTGTATCTTCATTCCCAGTTCTCAACCTTGGCCCCAGTGCCACCTCCTTCAGGAAGCCCTCCATGCTCCTCTCCCTCACCCATCCTCTCAGACAGCAGGACAACCCTGGTCCCAAGTCTCTGGGCCATGTTAACGGTGTATCTGCCCCCCTCTTCTGTGGATTTCCTCTCTGAGCTTGGTTCTAAGCCAACATTTTTCAAACTGCCTGTGTACATGAAGTCCAGGCTCCCAGAGCCCCTCACAGTCCAGGGGTGGGACCCTAAATCCAGATCTCTAAATTAGGGTTCAAGTGGTAGTTAAATCAGACAACTGTGGACCACCACTCTAAGCACTACTGCCTGAGTTCTTTTTCCATTGCCTGATTTCATTCTGGCACTGAGAACGGGGTCTATTATATTCATCCATTTACCTAACCATTCATTCATTCATTCATTCATTCATTCAACAAATACATCTTAAGTGCCCTTTCTGGGCTAGGCATTGTGCTCAATCTGGCGGCAAGGTGAGGAACAAGTCAGAAGCTCTGTCTGCCCTGAGGAACTCAGAGTCTGGGGAGAAGATGGAAACCCTAACCAGCAGTCACAATTCATGGTCACTGAAGGTCACCCCAACAGGGAAAGGAAGCAGGGAGCTTCCTTTCTCAGGGAACTGAGAGTTTCTCAGGGAACTGAGAGCGCGTTCCGCTCCAGGCAACTGGCTAAGCTTGCTCATGTGCTAACTTACCTGGCCTTTGCAGCAACCACGAGGGTGAGACTATGACTGTGCCCATTTCTGAGAGGAGGAACCAAAAACAACCCACTTGCCGAGGCTTGCACAGCTCGGGCGGGCAGAGTCTGGATTTGAACCTGTGGCCCGTGTGTGGGCAGCCAGGTGGCATGCTTTCTTGCTGCTTCAGAAAAAGGCCATGGGAAGGCTCAGCGAAGCCACCATGTCATTATGGGATGTGACAGGCAAGCGCCCTGAAGGCTGATGGGAAGGAGAAGTGGGGTTACCAGGAGAACAGGGGGAGACTCATTTCCGAGCGGGACAGCACAGCAGAGGAGTTCAGGGCATGAAGGGAGCCTGGCACAAGGGCTGGCAACTTGCTCTACAACATCAGGATCCGCCGGCAGCTGGGGCACTGGGCAGGGTGTCCAGGCACCGTGAGCTCCCCAAGCAGGGAGGCCAGCAGCTGTGCATTTGAGTCCCTGGGCTGGGTTCAAACAGCCTGTGGCTACCCACTTACTAGCTGCATGACCCTGGGGAGCTCCTTAACGGCTCAGAACCTCCTCAGGGGATAAGATTCTCCCCCATTGCCTGAAAGACCCTCAGGCCTCCTAGCCTATCACCTCTATATCCCTCCCGCTCCCACACACACACCTGCTACAGCTCCAAGAACATAAGAAGGCTCCTTGCAGCTGGAATCTGATTGACCAGGACATCTGGGTAGGGCTGGCTGCCAGCCTGGAGGAGGCAGCCTCCACAGCGGCTGGGCTCAGAGAAACTGGGGAGGCCTACAGCTAAGTCCCTACCCCAGGGATTGCCTTCCTTCCAGCCCAGACTGTGCCTGAACTCCCCATTTGTAAACAGGTCAGCCAGGAGGAGCAGGGCACCGTGCCCAGCGCCTGGTGCAGACAGATGGCCACGGTCCAGCAGCGAAACAGAGGGGTGGGCCGGCAGGTGGGGACCAAGGATGGCAGGGACTTGTCTGCTAGACACAGGGGAAGTAGGATGAAGCCTGGGGTTCTCCCTCCATCCCCAGCACACGACCCCTCTTCCCAGACCTGCCGTGCCCACGGCGTTCCACAGGCCAGCTCTCGGAGTCAGGGAACGTTTGCCAACACCCCACTACCCTTTCTCCTCCGGGCCCTCCAGGCCCCTATCTGCCATACACAGAACCTAATGGAAATTTCAAAATCCCTTTATAATAAGCCACAGCTGTGGTGACGGAGAAAGCAGAGGACCTGCCGAAATCAGTCAAACCCGGAGTGGGATCCTGCCCTGGCCACGTAGCAGTTAGGTGGCCTCAGATGACCACGGGGTGGGGAAGCTCAGCTTTTCCATCTGTGAAGTGGGTGGGCAGGGGTGACCCCCAACAACCACAGAGTCGCCAGCAGGAGAACCTGTGCTGAGTGAGGGGCTGGCACATGACACAGGCCCAGGAAATGTTATGGGAGAAAGAACATTATGGAAAGGGGCTCATAACAGGTGCTCAAGAAATATTTGCTGATTAAATAGGAGGTTGAATGAAAAAAGAGATAAATGATCCCCACATCTGTGCTTTTGTCTCTCTTTCTAAAAGCACACTGAAATTAGAGCCACTGGCTGCGGGAGAGACAAGAGCAGGGGGGGATGAGGCATAACTCTTGGGGAACGGAAGGCTGAGAACATTCTCAGTGACGTCAGCCCCTGTGTGCAGAATACATTACACCCTCTCCTTACTGCCGACTCGCGCTGACATTGAGGCTTGTTTGCAAAGGTGACTCAGGGCTGAGCTCCTAAAGACAGACTTGGGTTTCAATCTTGTCTCTGCCCCTGACTGCTCAGGTGGCCAGAGATGAGGATGGTCTTCCCTGGCCCTCTGTTTTCTCACCTATAAAGTGAGGATCTCCAAGGACCAACTCTCAGAGCCACTGGGAGGATTAAGTGAGGTGATCTCTGCCGAGAGCTTGAAACTGGGCCTAGCAGAAGATGGCTGTCATTTTCGCCATCATTCCCTAAGGCTGACACTGTATCAGCTAGCTACTGCTGTGTAACAACTAGCCCCAGATGTAGGGGCCCCAACCACCATCTATTTAGCTCATGATTCTGCATGCCAAAAATGTAGGTTGGGCTCAGCTAGGTGGTCCTTGGGTCCTCCTCTCGCATCTGTGGCTGGCCTTGGGTGAGCTGGGTATCTCTGTGTCCAAGGGCGGGCTGGCTGCCAGGTGGGGTCATGTGGTGATGGGGGCCACTTGCCTCTCATCCTCCAGCAGACTCACCTGGGCTTCCTCACAGGCAGTGGCAGAATTTTGAGACAGAGAGAGTGGAAACTTATGAAACCTCTTGAGGCTTGGGCTCAGGATTGGCTCACTGTCCCCTCCCCACATCCTATTGGCCACGGCAAGCCACAAGGCCAGCCCACAATTCAGGGAAGAGCTGACTACACAGTCACATTGCCGAGGGCATCAACACGAGGAGGGCAAGAGAACAACCTTTTCTGCCAACAACCGACCAAGCAACCACAGGGGACAGCTGGGACAGGAACCAGGTCTGAGGATGTCCAGGGCAATGATCCTACCTCAGTAGCCCTGTCTGTCCTGTGACACCAGCAGCAAAGACAGTCGCTCTCCTGATGGCTTCGCCACTCCATTTTCCACCCTCAGTTAGAGGCAGATTGACACCTGCAAGCTTTCTGAGCCTCAGGAGATGAAGACCAGAGTCCAAACACAGCCGGCTGCACGCATGCCACACATGGAGTCACGGGGACCTCATGACCACGCCCCCTTGGTCCTCAGAGGAAGGAAACACAGACCACACACCCAGACACTGCAACCCCCCCAATAGGGCTGCCCCAGCTGTCCACTAAGTCAGTCATTAAACTCTCCCGACGAGGTGGTCTTTATACCATCACAAGCTCCAGACGGTGTCCCTCGGCCACCTGGGAAAAGGTTTTCTGTCCACATGGAATCCACGAGAGGCCATGACATTCACATCCACGGTTTGATTGTTCCTGTGCCTCCTCTTGAACCCTGGGCTGACCAGCCTCCTGGTGGAGTGGCAGCCCTCAGGGTACCCCTGGCAGTGAGGACAGCAGGTGACAATGGCCAGACTGGGGACAGGCTTCTTCCATCATCTCCTGTGCTTTGACTGGTGGGTAGGGACTGACTTGAGTGTCTGTCTCTGACACAGGGTACCTCTTCCGTCTAAGTTTGCGGGTCTTGCCTATGTTCCCCATCTAGCTTGCCAGCTCTGTGACACTAGGGACTTCACTCATCTGGCTGAGCCCGGATTATCTCCACAGAGCCAGGCATTCAGTGGGCGCCCAATAGTTACTACGCAGATCGATGGATGAAATGTCAGATGTCATTGAGTCAAGCCTCTTCCAAAAGGGCCACCTCCTCGAGGGCTCCCTTTAGAACCAGCTGTCTTTATTCCCATTGGCCTCCCCGGTGGAGGAGGAACAGGATGCAGAGCCATGGGCTCCAGCAGCCAATCCCAGTGTCTCCCCTGGGTGGTCGTCAAGTACAGTCGTTTTGGTTGTTCACTGACAACTCCAGGGGAGCTGCTTCAGACCACAGCATGAACCACTCCTCCTCCTCGATTGGGGCAGAGGGGTAGCCTGCAGCACACCGTGTAGCTTTTCCAAGCCTTGGTTTCCACACCTGATGGGGGTCAGAGGGTAGCAATTGTGTCTCCTCTGTTGGGGGGGAAGTTAAAAGTTAGCACTATGTACATGATGGCTGCTGAGAGGACAATGATGTTGCTGACAGGGAAGGGGACAGGGTCCAGAGAGAGGCACCGGCCTATGCCTGCTGGTTTCTCACCATCTCTCTTCCACTGCCCTCTTCCCGCCCCCGTCTGCTCCCCAAGCCACGCCTCACCCTGCAGAGCTGGCCTGTCTCCTGCTCCCAGCGTCTCCTCTGGCTGGGGTCCTGTTCACAGCATCCATCTCACCCCGGAACCCCCTCTCTCCTCCTTGTGGGCTCCCTCAGGCTTGGAGCTGGGCTCCTCTGGGGAAGGGGCTCTCTCCTCCCATCCCAGCAAACACAGGATGCTTCCTGGCCCCAAGGCCCAGAGTCCTCTGTAAACCAGCACCTGGAGGACTGACTAGTGGGAACAGAGGGTCGTTGTCACCCTGGAAACCCCAAGCTGGACTCACCCAGGTGTGTGACACAAGGGCAGAGGCTAAACCTCTTCACTTAGGTCAGCTGCCACCAGCACCCTCCAACCCTGACCCTCCTCCAAGAGGTTGTTGGGGGCGTCTCTCAACCCCACCTTCCATCCTTCCCTCCTCTGTAACCTCTCTGCGTTTTCCGCTGTTTCTGTCGAGCTCCACACCCCCAGCACCCTGCAGGAAGCCCACTCCTGTTCCCAGAGGACCTGCTTGAGGCATCTGAGGTGACACTGGAGTGGGGAGGGAGGAATTTGCTTCTGGGACTGACATCACCCCAGCCCTGAAGGCAGGTGTGTGTGTGTGGGGGGGGTGGGAAATGACTTCAGAGGGGGCAGCTGGGAGTGGGGGTGGGTACCCCCAGCTCAGATGGCCTCAAAGAGCCCCTCCCACCTCCCACCCGCCGCACCTTCCCCAGAAGCAAGAAGGTCCCCCCCCACTTCCCTGCCCCGCCGAGGTGCTCCGGCTGGCCACAGATTGCTTCCTGCCCCAGTCCCAGCTTCTTGGACCAATCCGCAGTTCCTGACTTGGTAGCACTGACCTCCTCCACTGGCTGGTTCCTGTCCAGGGAGGGCCAGTGCCGAGGGATGTGGGGTTCCGCTGAAGCTCCGAGCCGTCACGGGAAGAGGCTGCCCGGGGAAGCAGATCACTGTGTCTGTTACCTCATGCGACCACCATGGTAACACCGGGAGTTTGGCATGACAGCCTCCGTGTCACAGATGAGTCCGAGAGGTTGCTTGCCCAGGAGCAGGAGCTGCCCAATTTGTTTCCGTGGGGAAGGGGCTTCCTGGGGGTGGCGGGGGGTGAGGGTGTGATTCCTGCGGAGTGCAGCCAGAGGGGAAGGGGGCTGAGTGTGAGAGCTTCCGCACCCTTTCCTGTTTGTCCACTCGCTGTTCATTATGCTACTTCCTTCCACAGGACGACAGAGGCTCTGGATGGGCCCCAGGGGGTCCCTCAGCAGCAGTCATCACGGACCAAGCTGGGGGCAGCGATGGTGGCGGTGTGTGTGGGCGGCATGTGTGCACACGTCTAGGGGTGTAGGTGATCCCTTATATTCACCAAAATACAGGTACCATACAGCCCAGGATCTGCTTTTCTTCACTGCTGTGGTCTTGGGAGACTAGAATGGTGCCTGGCACAGATGAGGGGCCCATTCAAGTATTCATGGAATGAATGAATGAATGAATGAATGAATGAACAAATGAATGAACGAGTAGATGAATGAACAAATGACTGAATGAATGAACAAACAGACGGTGAGCAAACGAAGCTTAGCCCACAGGTTCCAGAAACCCCGGAGAGCAGCCAGATACCTGACCAGAGGCAGTGTGGCAAGTTGGGGAGGAAGTGGTGGCCGTCCTGGCCTGGGAGAGGTCCTGGGGGCTGGACTGTCACTAGGGACACTATCCGCCCTCAGCAGCCGGCTCCTCAGCCCGGGAAACCCGCTCACTTGGAAGACCCCAGGGACGGGCCTGGAGGAGACTCTGCCCGGAAACAGGCAGGATGGGGGTCTGCCAGGGCAGGTCTGGGACATTCCGGGCTGGCGGACATTTGACCTTTCCTGCCTGCCCAACACTGGCCACAGCTTAGTCGGAGGAGATGATCTGGGTTCCCTCACAGCTAGGAATGGACTGAGCGCTCAGGGGGTGGCAGGGCCTCTGTGTGTGTGTGTGTGTGTGTGTGTGTGTGTGTGTGTGTGTGTGCGCACACACTGGGCTGACACCCGGCAGTCCTTGCCCATACAGTCATAACAGTTACAAAAATACTGGAATATTTCTGTCTGCCCACACCTCCTCACACCTCCTGCCTATCCACAGAGAAGGAACGTACTCCGGTTCCAGTCTGGCTCCCATGCCCATAGTCAGTGTCCGTGCCAGACCAAGCCCCTTCCTGGACACTGCCATCGACTCCTCAAAGGACCCAGAGAGCAAGCAGTACCCTGCCCCTTGCTTCCTGCCTGGTCCCAGGGAGCCATGGGTGGGCTCTACCCAGGGGTACCCTCGCACCCTCCTGCCCTCTGTCCCAGCAGCCAAGCCATCATGGGGCCCCTGTGGCCATCATCTGAGCCACATGTCCCTTGGCTAGGACATTCATGGCAGAGATGACAGCGTCGGAGTGCCCCCCACCCCCACAGAAGGCCTCACAGCCCCTCAGCTGGTCCAGCATCCCATGGAGGGAGGCAAGAAGGATGGAAGCCCCAGGTGGGGTCGGGATGGAGGACCCAGCTTGGGACTACAGAAGCCGGACTCTGCTCCCTCCTACGGAGTCTCACAGGCCTGGAGGCAGTGGGGGCGGGGGGGGGGCGGTGGAAACTGCCCCACCCCGGGAGGTAGGAGTGAGGGGCCCGGCAGACTCAGTGCTCGCAATGACCAGATGTCACCGAAGTCATGCCGTGGTCTGGGTCTGACAACACAGCCCAGGCCGGGGGTGGTCCCAGGAAGCCTGGGAGGTGGTGGAGGCAGGAGGAAATCTAGAGTCAGATCCATGGAGTCCCAGGGCCGGCTCTGGTAATTTCCAGCTGCAAGGCACAGGGGACAAGCCTCAGGAGGAAGCTGGCCGGCGGTTCAGCTCATCTTCTTAATAACTTCTGACATTTTCTCAGCCTTCTTTAAAGTAGTTTGCACACCAGATTTGAGCTCACCCCTGCTCTCTGTGGCCCAGGGTCACACGGGAAGACTGAGGAACAGCTAGATCCAACCCAGGTCCCTGGACTCCCTGCTCTTCTGAAGAGCCAACCTGAGAAGCAACGTGGACCCTCCCCAAGGGTGGAGATACAAGGCCACCACTAAGATGGCAGGACCCTCAACAATAGGCTGGGTGGAACCTTCTACCTTTTGTCCCACCTGCCCACCCAGAGGGAGGCAACCCAAGGCCACAGAGGGGATCTGCCGCTGACACCCACAGCTGGTCCCATTTAATTTGGGGTCCAGCGGGTGGCCTGGGACAATGGTCCCCCTTGCCTGCCTGCCGCCCCACCCCCATTCTTGAGACTCCCAGCCTCAGCCCCAAACCCCTGGGCATCTTGGCCAGCTGACACCCGCCCCTGCTCTTTGGGTGGAGCTCTCAGCTTTCTGGGCCATCCCGGCATCTTCTTCTTCCCCCAACCCCGGCCTAGAGGGGGTAAGGAGGGGAGATACACATGGAGGAAGGGGTCCCCAGTTTCTCTGTGTTCGTGATTGCTAGCCCCACCCTGGGTACTGTCCCCAACACCAGGGGCCTGCTGGAATCCTGAGAGACCACGTGGGCAGAGACCAGTTTGGAACAGGCAAGCCCCCTAGTGCCCACTTCTCTCCAGGTCTCATGCCTGGAGCTCCCCACAGCAGGCATCACAGAGGGGCAGGAAAACCTCACCATCCAGTAGCCTACACTCTCCTGCCCCATCACGGCCCAAGCCCTTCTCAGGGAAGCCCTCCCTGAGACCTGCTAATGGGGAATGGTCACGTGGGCACCGAGGGACCTCCGAGCTGAACTGGACTGTGTCCCCACCCCACACAGTTCCTCATCTAGCTGAAGCCCCGGAGTCTCCTTATCTGACTGGGGAGCCTGGTCTACAGCCAGGGACCAAGGCTCTTCTCTTAACTCAGCCTTTCTCCCTCTGGAAGGCCATCACTGGTGCAAGGGTGGTGTGTGGGTCCTTCCCTGGGCAAGAGGAGGCAGACAGTAAATGTGGGACAGCTCCCAACTCCCCAGGCAGCAGCAGAATGTGGAGGAAATTACTTAACCATGTGTTCTTCATTGTCCTCATCTGTAAGTTGGGGAAGATGAACATGGGCCTCCCAGGATTATAGGGAGTCAGTCAGTTGACATATGTCAAGGGCACTAGAACCGAGCAAATGCCATTCAGGCCCCAATTACTATGTACAATTGTCATCCAATCACTTTGCAGGCATTCAATGGGTCTTCCTGGTTCCTCATTGGCAGATGCATAACTTCTGTCCTCGCTGCCCTAACCAGCACAAGGTCAGGCACAGGGGGCTTGTTTATGCTTTCTGCTCCAGTCATGAAGGGATATCAAAGTTTGTGTGTTTGAGGATGGGCTTGAATTCTAGATTCCAGCCAGCCACATTCTTCCTAGTAGCTAAGCTATGGAAGCGCTAGGAAATGAGAGCTACAGAATGATTAAGTTTCCCTTTTTGCTTTGGCCGCCAGGAAGCTCAGAGACAAAATTACTTTGATTCAGCTGAACAACTAGAGCTCAAAGATGGCCACTGCTTTCATATCCCAGGCCAACTGGATTGATGACAGTACTGAACTGGTAAGGATCCCGAGGCTGCAATGAGTAACGTCAGCTTGGAGCGTGGCCAGGGTGCCTCTGGGCTAAGGAAATGAGAACAGTGATCAACTAGTGATGTCTGCTGCAAGTACAGCAGTGAAGAACACAGGATGTACACAGCGTGGAATCACCATCACCAGGTTGGCCAAGTCGGCTGGCCTCATTTCATCCATGTCCACACTTCCTCATAAGCTCATATTTTCCCTGTTACGGTTCATGTTTTATTTCATGTACTTGCCTATGGAATGAGGCAGGTTATAAAGAAACTAAGCTGGGATGGCTTCCCTCTGAGCCCTCAGCCCTCTGTGCTGGCTGAGAGCCCCGGGGAGAGCCTCTGATTGCAGCAGAGAGTAGGCTCCGTGAAGCTTAAGGGTTCTTCAGCCCCCTGGGGCTGACCCCGTGTCCTCCACAGGCCAGAGTGTCAGCCACAGAAAGTCTCTTGCAAGAAATTAATTAGGTTCAGATCAACAGTTGCACTGTCCCTAAGATACGCCCCTCCCCCACTTCCTCAGTGAAGACAAGCCTGTCTGGCTTGCGTGCCCCTCCTCTGCCCTGCCCATCTCTCTTGGGGGAGCCTCTGTAGCCACAACTTATTGAGACCAGAGAATCTAAAAGCAACATGATTCAGGAGTCACTTGGGAGAGCTGCTGAAAATGCAGATTCTTTGTCCCCAGCCCAGATCTGCTCTATCAGAATCCCCGAGGCCCCGAACCTGCATTTTCACCAGCGCTCCCATTGGAGAGACCCACAGGGCTAGGGCTGGGGCTGGCGAGGAGCCTGGAGAAGCCAGTGACTTTGGGCTCCGCCAAGCTCCAAGGCTGGGCAGCAGCGCCACCTGGTGGGCCCTGCGGAAACACCTCCCAACCAGTGCCCCTTCCAGCCCCATTTCAGGGTTGACGTCCCCTTTCCAGTTTGTCCTACGGACTCCAAAAGCAGGATCTCCAGGCGGCAGGCTGGATCGTTACAAATCCTCTTTAATGTTACTTGTCAAATCTTGGACATGTTTTATACAACTGTGCACAGAGCCCCTTCCCACTCCCTAACAAGGCACAGTCTCACACACCCATTCCCTCCAGGGCAAAGAGCAGGCCCCCCTAGCTTCTCCGGGGAAAGCATCCTCCCCCTCTTCCCTGGACAGCTCGGGATCCTGGCAAATGCAGAACCAGCTCTGTGTCAGGGCCCCAGGGTTGATCCCCCCGATTCCCTAAGCAACCCAGAGCCAGTCCAGATTCCCCAGCCCAGGAGGCCCCTTCTTCGGCCCAGCTCAGAGCCTCATCCTCAGTTGATCTGAGCTGGCCTGGGGTCGGGCTGCTGCTCCTAAGAATGTGAGGTAAAGCCCACCCTCTCCCATTATCTTCAGTGAAAATGTGAAAACCAAAGATAGAAGCCTTATAGCGAAAAAAAAAAGTTTGCCCACGTAGTGGGCAGCCCCGGGTGCCTTCTCCAACCACCTCCCCATCCCCAATGTTGAATACACCTTTCCCCACGCCATGTGCACAGCTCCCAAGGTGGGCAGAGACCCCGTGTGCCTGTACAGGGACGCTGCGGGAGCGTTCTCTCCGGGAGCCTACGCGGGTCCCGGCAGGCAAGAAGTGAAGCAGCCACGGAGTCGTTGGGGCTCAAGTCTGGAGGCAGAAAGGTAGGGAGGCGGGTCCAGGCCCCAGAAAGCCTCCCCTCTCCAGCCAGCACAGGACAGCCACGGGGAGTGAGGTGGGCAGTGAGCCTAGAGCAGAGTCTGGAGACCCTGAGGAGCTTGGAGGCTGGGGGACTGGCAGGGAGGTGGGGGGCAGCAGCCGCCTCAGTACTTGGGGACCTTGCTGTAGTCTTCGGAGTGGACGTGCCGGCACAAGCAGATGGACAGGAGCATCCCCAGGAGCTGTCGGGGCAGAGGGCAGGAGTCAGAGGGAGGACCCAGGGCAGCATCTCTGTGCAGGTCGGCGAGGGTCCTGGGGCTTGAGCGGGATGGAGTGAACCCACAACTAAAGCCTCAGGACCAGCCTGTGGCTCCATCGGCAGAGGCGCCCAGGGAGGGGACAGTGGTCAGGCCGGCCTGGCCTCCCCGAGGCCATCAGTGGGGACGGTAGGGCTGGGGGCGGGGCGGGAGTGCTGGAGGGGAAGGGATTCAGACCTCGATGACAGCAACGCCCACGCAGATGCCTAGGATGATGCCCACGTTCTCCTGCAGCCAGGCCTGCACCTTCTTCATGCAGCCCTACGAGGAAAAGTGCGACCACGTCACCGCACCATGCACGATGGCCGGGGCCCCCCCCTGACCTGGCCCAGAGGGCGGGCAGAGTGGGGTCTGTGTGTTCCCTGACTGCGTAAATCAACAAATATGTTGATGCAGGTACAAATGAGAAGCAAACAGATGAATCAAAGGCAGGAACAGCTAAGTGAAGGAAGGGAGGGGAGAGGGAAGGAGGGAGGGAGGAGGAGGGAGGAGGAGGGAGGGAAAGAAAGAAGGAGGGAAGGAGGAGGGAGGGTAGGGAAAGATGGATGGATGGACGGATGGATGGAAGGAAGGGAGGAAGGGAGGGAGGGAGGAGGAGGAAGAAAGGAGGAGGGAAGGAAGGAAGGAAAGAGGGAAGGAAGGAAGGGAGAGAGGGAGGCTGGAAAGAAATGGGGAGCTAAGGAGCAGCCCAGACAAGCCTGAGTGGTCTGAGTACCCAGACCCCAGGGTGCCCCAAGTCCAGCCCGGGCCCCACAGCCATCCACACACCTCATGGTACACGGGCCAGTACTCGGGGCTGTTCCCGCTCTCAGTCCTGTTGCTGTCGAAAGCCTCACAGAAGCCCTTCCTCACCACGAAGCTGTCCTCCTCCTCCCCCCTGTCCTCACAGGAGCAGGGGTAGGTGATATTGGTGCGGTTCATGAGCTCCGCGTTTTCCGTCCAGTTGTAGAAGCTCACCCAGCCGCAGCACTTCACCTGCCGGGAGACCAGCTGCTCACGCCTACAGCTCTCAGGCAGGCGGCCCTCCAGGAGGAGGCGGCATCTCCCAGGACGGAGGCTCAGATCGACCACTTTCAGCCCCCCCCCCGCCCCCCCCCCGGGCCCAGCAAACCACCAGGATCAGAGTTTAGGTTTTGCTCTGGCTTCTGGGAGCCACAGGGAATTTAAAGGGGCTTTCAGGAAACACACACCATAAACATTAAAACAGCGAGAGACAAAAAGTCAGGGGCAGTAAAAATACAAAGCAGCACAGGAGGGACGTTCAAGTTGGAAGACAGAACACGGATACGTGGGACAGAGCAGGGCAAATAACACACAGTTAAGAGTGTGGGGTCTCGGGGAGCTTGGCAGGCTCAGTCCGTAGAGCACGCAACTCTTGATCTCTGGGTCTTGAGTTCAAGCCCCACATTTTGTATGGAGCCTACTTGAAATAAATAAATTTTTAAAAAAGAGCGTGGGGTCTAGAGTCCAGCTACTGGGTTCAAATCCCAGCTTTGCCACGTACCAGCAGCTTAACTTTGGTTAAAGTGCTTTCCTCAGTCTCCTCATCTGCGAAATGGGGTAACAAAGGTTCCTAACTCCAAGGGCTGCTGGGAGGACTCCCCAGGACGAGGCAGGCCAAGTGTCCAGCTCTGATCTGGACGGCTCGGGAAAGGTCAGCTCCACTTTTAGCTGCTGTGTACATGTTAGAATTGAGATCTGGCTCTGAGCTTCCTGGTTGTCAAGGTGAAAAAGGAGATAGGGTCAATTGTGCCCTTCAGAAGAGAAAATGTTCTAGCTCCAGAGGGGAAGAAGGCCTTTCGAGGCTCCCTGTGCCAGAAGGGGCCTCCGTGGGGCTCACGAAGGGGACCCTGAGGGGCTGTGGGTCACATCTGGGCTTGAATTCCTGGCAGGGCTGGGATGTGAGGAGCTAGGCCTGTGCTGGAAAGGCCCACGGGAAGGTGGAACCGAGTCGGGGAGGGCCTGTGCCAGCCTCCAGCCCCGGCTTCCTCGTTGAAGAGGGGCTAGCGAGAGCCACTCTGCCAGGCTCCCTGGGAGGATGAAGTGGACTCGCAGGGGTAAGCTTCGTGTCCCCCAGCTGGGTGCGTGGGTGGCCCCCCCTGCTTCCCCTCCAGCTCTGGGTGGCGCCACCCCGACCAGCAGCCCGGTGACCAGCAGGGGGCGAGCCAAGCTCAGGCAGCGGCTGGGACAGGTTCCTTCCCTCTGTCCTCCTCTCAGACGGATGCTTGGCTGCTTCCAGCCTGGGCCAGAGGCCAGCACCGCTGAGGGGTGCACCCAGGCCCTCATACCCTCATCAGAAGGTGACAGCGCTCCTTGGCCGCCACACCAGGCAGAGCCTTCAACCCCGCCTCGTGCCGAGATCTGTGTGGGGCCAATAACCCTCATCACCAACAGGCCACCAAAGCGCTGTGTAAGTGCCACGGGCTTCACACACTCCTCTCACACGAGGACGGGTCCAAGGCCGTTTGCCAGATGGGGACCCAGGCTCGGGAAGCAGCAGAGCTGGTAGTCCCGGCCTCAGGGGCCTGACTCCGTCAGCTTTCTTAACCACCGTGCCAAGCGGCATCTGACAGACATCAGAATGATCTAGAGGCCTCGCCGGCTGCCGAAATCCCCCAACCAGTCAAGTGATTCCCACGGGAGGGTGCGCACCATCTCTCAAGGGACCCGCCTCTTCCCCAGGCTCCTCGAAGGAGGGACGTGTTCATCCTGGGACACGAGGGTCCCCCCAACATCAGCAACTGTGGGTCAAAACTGAACGTGTGAGGAAAACATCTTCTCACAGGCACTGAGCCCCCCAGCGGACACAGGCCCCCGGACCCGGCTTCATCTGGTCCTCCTCACCAAACGCTGCGAGGCAGGAAACACTACCCTCCCCTCTTCACGGCCCAGAAAAGGGATGCACCCGTGCGGTCTGGACAGAGTCCCATCTCCAGACACCCTGCTCTCCTGGCGCCGTGGAGTCGGGCCTACTCCCGCTGCCCCCACCCCTGCCCCTCACACCCCACAGCCCCCTGCCAGGCAGCAGTCAGTCAGGGCTGCAGGCAGGCCCTGAGTGACAGCTGCGGCCGGTGCCCCTCAGGAGACGGGAGGCCACTGCTGCAGCCCAGAGACGCTGGGTACCCCCCAAGGGCATACAGCCTCTGGGACCTGATCCCCAGGGTCCGTTTGTGTGTGTGGTGACTGGCTCGCCATCAGGGCATGCTGGGAACCCAGTGGGCCAGTCAGTTATTCTGTCTGTCAGTCAGTCAGCTGACCATTCATTCATTCATTCATTCATTCATTCCTACAGTCAGTCATTCTGTCTGCTGGTCAGTCCATCATTCATGCATTCATTCATTCATTCATTCAGTCAGTCAGTCAGTCTGTCTGGCAATCAGTCCATCATTCGTTCAGTCAGTCAGCCAGTCATTTTGTCGCCAACCATCATTCATTCATGCACTCATTCATTCAGCCTGTCAGTCACGGAATCTGTCAGTCAGTCATTCTCTCGTTCCTTCATTCGGTCAGTCTGTCTCTCTCACTTACCTGAGTTGAACACACACACGCACGCATGCGTGCGCACGCACGCACACACACACACACTCAGCTTGACGAAGTTTTACACATAGACTGACATGACTGCCAGTTGGATCAGGATTTGGATAGAACATTCCTTTCACCCCAGAAGGTTCCCATGGGCACATCCCATGCCAATACCCTCCCAGAGGTAGCCTCCACTCAGACTCGTGTGTCAGCACGTCAGCCTTGGCACCCAGTTCCTTAACCCCCAGGACGGACTCCTGACACTCCCCAGCCTGGCTTGAGAGGAGGAGGGCCCTCTCGCTCTGGCCATAGACTGGGGGCACCGGGAGCCCCGGGCAGCCTCCAAGACCCTGGGCCCCCTGAGAGACTGTGGTGGTAGCTGGGGTGCCAGGCAGGGGGACGACTCAGAGGCCCCTTGCCCCCAACAGATACACAATCATATACAAACTCTCTGGAATATTCAGCCAGGCAGAAGACACCAGACTCAGACACGCTGGGCCAGGACCCTCACGCCACCCCCACCCCTGCCACCGTCACCTTACCTGGGCCTGCACGTAGTCCCAGGCCTCCTGCAGTCTGTCCTCGTGACTGTCCTTGTAGTTCTGAATGAGGTTGGTCACGATGCTGCCCATCTCCTGCTTTAGCTGCAGACAGAGGGGAGAATAAGGGTCAAGGTCGGATTTCCTGAAACCCATTCCCCACCTTTGATCACATCTACTTAAATGGCCTCTCTCCTCACCCACCCCAGTCCTGGGGACATGCTCACACTCAAAAGCATCTTACTGTTTTTGCCAGCTGCCAGCTGCTTTTCTAGTGCTTCTAGGGTGCCAGGCCCCTGCTGGCCATCACAGGAAGCCCGGGACAGTTGGGGCCTACCACAGCTGTGCTGTAGTCTGTTCGGCACTCAGCACCCTCTGGTGGCCTGTCGTCCCCCTCAGGAAGAACGCCGCCATCCTGTCAGTGGCCCAAAAGGCCCAGCCTTGTTTGGCCCCTGCTCTTCCCAAACCTTTTTCTGTTTTTTACCTTCTTCTGCTTCAATTACCCAGATCTCCTTTGCTGTCTTTCTGCTAGGCATGCTCGTGCCTCAGGGCCTTTTCACTTCCTCTTCTACCTATCATCCTCTTCCCCCACATATTAACATGGCTCACTGGTCCACTTCCTCCAGGGCTCTGTTTAAAGGTCACCTCCTCAGAAAGGCCCTCCTGGACCATCCTACAGAATACATCCCTTCCCCGTCCCCTCCAGCACCCCCTCCCAGGCCCTCCTCAACCTGCAAGGGTGGGCATGCTGTCTCATAGCATTGTCATTATAAGCTCATTCCTTTTCAGGATATACTGTGTCTCCCCTCCACTAGAATGTCGGAGTCATGGGAGCAAGGACTATACCTGATGAAGCCTGGCCAGGTCAGACATGAGCCGTACTTGAATAACAGACAGCTGTACGTTCACTGCCTAATGCCACACCCTGGGGCAGTACTCACATACTCTCCCCATTAGTCCTCATGCCTGTCCCATGGCCCCGCGAACTCCAAATCCTGACTGTGTGGGGGAATTCAGGGTCCCTTGGTGAGGGAGAGAAGCACCCGCTTTTCTCAATGCCACCAAGGAAACAATGATTTACAAAGAAGGCAAATGAGGGGCAGGCACAAGGAACAAAAGGACTCAGCCCCAAAGGGTCCCCAGGAGTGGTTCTAAACAGAGGATGGCAGCTTTTCAGGAACAAGTCAGCTGTGCAAAAAGGGAGGCAATCCCGAAACCAGCCTTGAGAACTGAGAACAGGGCCCCACGCCCCAGGTAGGAACAAGGGCCCCCCTGTTCTCCCCCACCCCGAGAGCCAGACCAAGCCTGGCCCCGCCTGGCCTCTCCCGTGGACCTTGTCCAGGGGCCTCCCTGGCATGCCAGCACAAATAAGCGAGTCACAGCCACCTGCTGTCACCACAGAAGCCCAGAGTGAAAGGCCAGGGTACTGAGAGGACGGCCACAAACCTGTCCCTCGGTTCCGGAGAAAGGGGAATTAGGATATAGGACAGACACTTCCTGGCAGGGGTTTTCAGAGCCCAGATCACAACGCGGTGAGTGGGCTGCCTCAGCTCTCCCGCAGGCAGCTCAGAAAACCCACACCCTCTGGAGGGACCCTCGGCCCTGGCTCCTTGCCCCTCCCTTCACGGCCCTGGGAAGCCAGCCCTGCTCCCCAGGCCTGCTCTCTGCCCCCTTCCCTCTTGACAGAACCCCCAGCATGGTACTCTTTGTTTCACTCACACTGAGCTTTAAGGATTTACAAAGCCTTCCTACCCGCAACGAATCACAGCGGCTAAGTTTTATCAAACACTTGTTACGAACCAGCCATGCTAAGTACTTTTTGTGCATTAATTCATTTTTATCCTCGGAGAGGACCTAGGGATTTACTTCGTTCCCTCATTTTAGAGATGCAGGAAATGAGGCTCAGGGAGAGTGATTACACAGCAACACGGGTCACACGGCCAACATGTGAAGAGCTGGGATTTGGACCTGGAATCCGAGTTTTGACCCGTGAAGCTTTATCAGCGCTGAAACCACTTGGCCACAGCTTGAAGGAGGTCAGAGCGTGTGAAGGAGCGGCCTGGAGAAGCTAAGCGGCTAGCTCCCGTCCTACAGCTGGGGCTAGCTCCAGCGAGGCTTGGGTCTTTCTGCCCTGACCCTCTCTGCTCCGCCTCTTCTCCCCCGGGGGGTGGATGATCAGGAAAGAAGGGGGCTGTCCCCAGGGGCATTTGCATGGGGAGCTGCTTCTGCCACAGCTGTCCTACCTGCCCGCTCTCCCCACCCCCAGCCGATCTAGTCTTTATTTATACCCCAGCCCAGACTTCCCTATTTTACCCCACCCCCATGAGAAAAGTGATGGAAGCCCAGTGGTTTCCACTGAGGCTGGGTGGTTTCCATGGAAACACCACCTCATCCTGCAGCCCAGAAGGGAGCTGAGAGACCCAGCAAGGCCACAGGGACAACAGCCACCGCAGGGGCTGGTTCAGCTCTCAGCAGATGCCTTGGGATCCCCATGCCCAGGAGGCCAAGTCGGGAGCTCAGGGGCGGTCACCCTGGCAACCAGGTCGTGCCTGAGACAAGAGCAAGCGGGGAGAGGAAGGGGTAAGATGCCCACTCTCTCCCTTCGTCCCTGTAGGGGCCACCTCTGGGGTTTCTCCCTGCGCTGCACCGGATTCTCCCTTCTAGAAACAGCACTTCCTTTCCTTAGGGGTAACCCCCCCAATGCCTTCATGAGCCCGGAAGCCCTGCCCCTTTGCCCTCGTTGCCATGGGCAAGTCCCAGGCTGCCCATGCCCAAGTCCCTCCCCCACCCTGGGCACAGGGAGTGCTTCAAGGATGGGCATGTCACCCAAGGTGACCTTCTCTTTCTGCTCATCGGGTAACACGAGGACCTACGGGGACTGCCTGCCTGAGAAGGGAGCTGACAGAGAAGAGCCAGAGCCAGATTAAGGGATGGAGAGGGACAGAGTCACAGGGGCAGCCTTCAGAAATCTGGATCCCGCAGAGCATCCAGCCAGCTCTGGCCCATCGAGTTACTATCTATGCAATGAAGAGTTGTGCCCAGGATATAAAGGAAAAAAAAAAAACAAAAAAAAAACCAACAGTCCTTCCCAGGACCAGCAGCATTAATTACAGCCCGGAGCAAAATGAAAATGCAGGGTCACTTCCTTAAAAAGGATTACGAATTTCATCACAGCAACATCAGGGTATAAACCAAGCATGGACCCTTTGAAGCGGAGGGCCCTGTGGAACTACTCAGGTCACACGCCTAGGAGGCCAGTCCTGGAAAGCTGCCCGGTCCCTCCTCCCCATTTCCCAGAACAGAGAACAGATCCAGAGGCACAACTTGCCAAGATCACACAGCTAGCGAGCAGCAGAGACAGGACTGTAACCCTGATCCGGAGGCCCCAGAAGCCTGCGATCTTAACCGTGGCCGACCCCCACTGTTCCCCCCCCCCCCAGATCCCACTGTCCCCTCTGGGGTGGCTCCCCACTACCACCGGGCTGTGCTCGCACTCCACCTTGCAGCCTGCTGTTTCACACAGAGGCAGGATTAGAAGAGACCTCTGTAAGAGCCCTTCCCATACCTTCCTGGGCTCTGCTTAAATTCTCCCCATATGGGGAACTCAGGACCCCACAGAATGGCACATTGCAGGGGTGGGGATACAAGCAATTCATTTTAAGTTCCAGAGGGGACCAGTTGAAACAAACTGGATCACTCTCTCCCAGGAGAAACCATTCGGATATTCAAGACCAGACTGGGTCTCCCTCCACCCCTCCTCCCTCCCTCCACCCACTCCTCTCCGGCTCCTCCAACCACTCCTTGGGATGGTGTCCTGACCTCTCTCCATGCTCTTTATTCTAGGTATCAAATTGCCCTCGAGTACGAGGTGCCCCCCCACACACACACAATGAAATGGACCCACATCTTCCCGTCCTCTCCCAGGGATCCCACAGGACATGTTGCCAGGTGCTTTGCGAGAATGCAGACACGGCGGGTCTGAGGCTTCAGCCTGGGATCCCAGTAAGAAATGAGGGCCCTTTTTGGTAGTGGTGTGTTTACTCCTAGTCACCGCACCTGAGTCTTTCCTGAAAGCGGGCAGCAAAGTACATAACCAGCAACCCAGAACTCCCCAGGCTCCAGTAAGCTCCTTGAGGGAGGGGTCTGAGTCAGGCTCCACCCTCCACTGCCATGGAGCCAAGGAGCCACACAGGCACCCATCACCCAGCGCCTTAAGAATCTTCATCCCAGGGCGGCTGGGTGGCTCAGTTGGTTAAGCATCTGCCTTTGGCTCAGGTCATGATCTGGGGGTCCTGGGATGGAGACCCACATCGGGCTCCCTGCTCAGCCAGAAGCCTGCTTCTTCCTCACCCTCTGCCACTCCCCCTGCTTATTCTCTCTCACTCTGTCAAATAAATAAAATATTAAAAAAAAAAAAAAGAATCTCCATCCCACAGCTCTCCATGATCCCCTTCTAGAAGGAATGCCTGGACACCTTCTTCCCCTTCCCCAAAGGGAAGACAAAGGTCACCTGTCTCTGTCCTAGCTCCAGCTGTCCACCCCCAAGGCTGGGAGCAACCCGGGCCAGGGGATCAGGAAGTTTCCATCACAGGGTGCAGGCATCTCACAGAATGGCATTGTCCTCAGGGAACCCGTCTTACCACCTATAGGTTAGGGCACTGGGACACATGCACACTGGCTCCTCTGAGCTTCTCCGGTAGGAAAGGGAAAGAGGGGGGAGGGCATCACCACGCTCCTGACCAGCCTCCCCCAGGGTGAGGAAGGGCACAGCAGTGTGGCTGGGCCACTGTCCCCAACCCCAATCCGCAGCACCCACCGAGCCCCACTCGAGCACCTTCCCCTCCAAGCCCTCAGCCCCCGGGCGTTCTGTTCCGCCCCCTGACATAATCCACCGAAGCCTCAGCGGCCTCACCCCTGCGGGCCGTTGGGCAGGGGGGCAGCAGGGCCTGCGTGAGTATGCCAAGGCCAGTGCCCAGCATGTCCCAGCAGAGGGTGCTCCCCTTCTTCCTCGCGACCCTCTCCCACTCTCCACTACCTGGAGAGGACAAGCCAGAATCCGAGAGTGTCAAAGCTGGGAAAGGCCCCCGAGATGTCAGCTGGCACTCCGAGAGGCTGGGCAAATTGTCCAAGCCCCTAGGGCAGCCAGAGGCAGACCCCAGCCGAGAACACAGGGCCCTGGAAGCCCAGACTTGGGCTGAGCCCACCGAACGGGGCTGGATACACATGGTCAGATGAGGAAAGAGCTAAAGGAATCCCCACTCCCAAATCCTGGCCCCCATGGCTCTTGCTAAGACTAACACCAAAGACAACAGGAACAGCTGCCGTTTACTGAGCCCTTACTAAGCGTTAATGAGGTTAATGATGGTGAGAGCCCTCCCAATGAATCCAGGAAGTGTCTGCTCCGGGCCAGGCGCTACTCAGGCCCTTCCCATTGGCGGGGCTCTCAAATCCGCAGCAAAGAGCTAGGAGATGGCCTTGGGTAGACGGGCCTTGGGGCCCAGGTCCTTTGGCACTGAGCAGTGTTCCAATTTTAGAAAGGGATTGGGGTCTGGGTCACACCCCGCACTCTTTCCCATTCATAATTCCCGAGGGCCCCCTGAGTGGGGTACACAGAGGCCACGAATAGCCTGGCTTCTCTTCAGGTTTGATTCTGCCACCGAATGAGCTGCAAAGGGCATTTTTGCTTTTCAGAGTGGTTCTCAGATTTCAGAACTGCGACTAAGGGGAGCGGACCTGTATTGTTACCCGTCTGACCAGTGACATACGTGGAACACAGAGAGGCTGAGTAACTTGCCGAGGGCCTCAGAGCAGCGATTCCAACACGGGCGGTTGAGTCCCGGAGTTGAGGCCTTGGCCCTTTCCCTATCTTATAAAAGTGTTGCAGTCTGTGCTCCCTTCAACCCTGGGTGGGAGTGGGGGCCCAGCCGCTTTTCCCTTCAATTTAGAGATGCAGAAGCCCGGGCTCGAGAGGTCATGTGCCTTGCCCCAGGCCCCCAGCCTCCCCTGTTGCTGCCCCGGGAACCATGGCTGCTGGGAACTCAGGGCAGGAGGGACGAACGGCATCCCCGGAGACCACTTCGGGCAGGGGCGGGGGGGAACCCCAGTGGCTTGGTCCCTTCCACCTGCCCAGGAGGCCTGGAGAGTGAGGGAAAGGATAGCCCATTGCCTCTAGAAGTTCTCTTCCTCTAGGCTCAACAAAGCCCACCTCCCCAGCTGGACCTCGTCGGCAGGAATAAACATCATCAAGGACATGTTTAGTCTTCCACCGGGATTTACAATGTGCTGGGAAAGAAAAAATAAATAATTCATTCTAACTTGAGTGAGAGAGCACTGCCAGAATGTCCCCAGCAGAGCCAGGAAATGTCCCTCTGCCTTGCAGGAGAGGTGGGCCAAGGTGAGGTGGGCTGGGACCAGGGGCATGGGGTATGGAGCCTGGTTGGGAGAAGGAGCGGGAGGCAGGGGAGGGAAACACGGGGTAGGACAGACAGTTTGGACTGGAGTCAGGAGTCCTGATTCTCCAAACAAGCCTTGCTCTGGGGCCGTGGGACACCACTGAGGCGTAGCTGCTGGCTGTCAGCCAAGCGGAGATCATACCAGCCCACAGGGAGGCAGGGTGCTAGAAAGGGAGGCATGGGGCTTGGGTCAGAGGGATGGGGATGGAATTCTCCACTCTGGAGCATCTGAGCTATGCGTGGCTGTGGCCAAGTCATTTTGCTGTTCTCGGCCTCAGTTTCTTAAGCTGGAAAATGCCTATAAAACTGAAGTGTGTATCAAGTTACTAGCTCAGCTCCTGGCATGTGGTTGGCATTTAACAGGGGCCAGAGATGGGGGCCATCGTTATTACTATGAGATGGGGAAACTCAGACGGTGAGAAGGCAGACTGCCCGAGACCCCTACAGAGCCGACCGCCTTCTAAGTCACGGAACCCAGCTCACCAGGGACCAGTTCTTATCCACCCTGATTATAATGTACCACTGACTGGGTCCCAGAGAAGCCCCAGGTGGCACAGGGCAGAAATCAAGACCAGATCTTACAATCCTTTCACTGAGAAAAGAGTTGCCCTCCTTTAAATGCTGCCTCCCTGTCTGGTAGCCAAGTGAGCTCCCTTTCATCTGCTGAAACCACTATTTCCCCTCTTGTCTTGGCTGCCAGGAAGCTCAGTATTCAAGTTAGCCCTCAGCTACTGTGTCTAGTGTCCTGGCGTCAGGGCCACTGCTTCTCCTCTTCCAGTGTGCATTCTAGTCCGTCTCGTTTTGACTTTAGTTACCCTGTGCCTGTGTTGGAACTTAACTCTACTTCTGGGAAAGAGGCTAGGAGTGGATTATATAAAGAAGTAAAACAGACTCAGGTAGGAGCCACTGTGATGAAAATCACACCAGTATGAAGCTGGAGCTGCCTGGGTTCAAAGCCTGGCTCTGCCGCTTACTCGCCGTGTGACCTTTGATCAAAGAAAGGGCCTCATTTTTGTGTTCTGGCTTCCACCATGAGGGTATCATGCCCATGACCGCACAGGACCCCAGGGAGGAAAAACTCAGTGAGCACAGTCTGCCTGCCACAAGGGGTGGCAGCCTTGTTCTAGGCTTCACGAAGTGTTAGTTGTTGATGTTGGTGCAATGTTTTCTTGCCTTCCTTCTCAGAGTGATCTGAAGCAACCAGACCTTCGAGTGGTAAAATTGGGAGCCCACGAGCCATCAGCTCCGCCTCCCCGATCGCTGGGTAAGAACTCTAGCGCTGGAGGAAAGCGGTGGCCCCCAGGGACATCTGGGGCACAGGCCATGTGCAGTGGGTCTGGGATGAGCTCTGGACCCTCGAGTGGCCCAGCCACTGGCTGACTGGGTGTCCCAGCCCCTCACCTGTCAGATGGGGATTCTCATGCTACCCTGAGAGGGAAGGCATGGGCAGCATGTGAAAGAATGAAAGCAAAGTGGCCAGCATCGTACGGTAGTATGTGGTGTGCACGGAACCAACCTCGGGGATGCCGGGGGTTCTAGTCCCTGTATTACTGACAGTATTGTTCGACACCTCTCTGAACACCTGTCTCCCATCTGTCAATGAAACACAGCGCCCAGCTGCCGGAAGGATGAGACAATGTGTGTAAAGCTTCTAGAAGATACTGTGTGCATACAGTAGGTGCTCCATAAGTGCTAACTTTGATAGTCACAATCGACTGGCTCACCCAACACCTATTCTTGCTTCCCTTCTCCCTTGTGCCTGTGTCTCTAGAGTCCCCTTGAAGCCAGGGTACCTTTGTGACCCAATCTGGAGAAGACTGCTGGAGGACTTGCTTTTCTGATCAAAGGGATGGCCGGGGCTGGCACTGCCCGTTTCCCTCTGTTCTGGCTACAGCAGCACAGATGGTGCTCTGGCAGCCATCTTGTGACCATGAGGTGAGTGGAGTGATCTAGTGAGTGTCATGGTGAGGATGCCGAACAGACAGCCAAAAGCATTGTCTCTGATTCCAGCCTGACTTCTGATTAATTCAATAGTGAATGTCAGCCTGATCTATTCCTTAAAGCTGAGTGCCTTCCCTGTGATGAGAAACTAATTTTTTTATTGACAGTCTCCTCCCTGGGCCCCATCTATGGATGAGTGGCATGGATTTAGTACTTGCTGAGGTGCTTGAATAAAAACAAGAACAACAACATCTATTGGGCGTTGACCATGCCAAGCACTGTGCTGTGTTTTACTAAGATAATCCCCCTGAATCCTCACCAGAACCAGAAGCTAAATTTATTATTGCCCTCCATTTTCAGAAGGGGAGACAGGCCCCGAGAGGCAAGCAACTTGCCCACCGTCCCCCAGTTACAAGGTGCTGGGGTAGAGCTGCGTTCAGGCCCACGGCGACCCCGCCCAAAATGCTGCCCCCTGCAGCATCTCACTAGGAGATCACAGGGACCGGACCTTCTGGGTTTGTCTGAGACAGCTGAGAGGCCCCTGGTCTCTCCCCTAACCCCGGGACCAATCCCCCTACAGGCCCAGCCCAGCCCAGCCCAGCCAGGGGCCAGGAGAGTGCTTACCTTGCCCATATTGAAATAGAAGAGGGCTCCTGCGGCCACCTGGGCGATAAGGATCAGGAGGAGGAAGGCAAAGTACTGGAGACACAGAGGAGCAAGGAGTCAGCCGTATGCCCCGCCCTCCGGGGTGCACCCACCCTGCTCACCCCTGCAGGAGCTCCCACAGTAGGAACCAGGGCGCACGCAGGTGCCCCTCGGCTGGCCGGCGGCACTCACCAGCCCCAGCAGGCAGCGGACCTCCTTGATGGCACCAATGCAGCCCAGGAAGCCCATGAACATGGTGACAGCCCCCACGCCGATGAAGACGCAGGCCCCCACCTTGAGCGAGCTGGAGGAGGTCTCTGGGGATGGAGAGAAGGACATTCAGTCGGGCCCAGCTGTCTCACCCTCCTTAAGCACACCATCGGGGGGAAGGCCAAAGGTCGAGGACTGCTCCCCTTGGGCTCAGCCCCCACCAGACGCTGTGCTAGCTGCTGGGGAGACAGGAGTCAGACAACTGAGGTCCCCAGGAGCCTCAGGCTGGAGCTGCCACCCAGTGGGGTGGGGCGCAGGGACAATACACAGCACAGATCCCCCAGTTGTGGGGAGAGCCACAGGGACACGGAGGCTAGCTCCAGTAGACAACCATGGGGCGGGGAGTGGGCTGGGTGGTTGGGAAAGGCTGGTCTGAGCAGAGGAGAACCTAGAAGCACCCCAGTGAAGCTCTGAGAGGGGAAGGTGGGCGGGGGGAACAGCAAGGAGATAGGATGTACTTAAAGAAGGCGAGGCAGAGTGGGCCCGTGTGAGTCTGACCTGTGATATGCCTGAGGCATAGAGAGGTGCCTGATGACAAGAGACCCTCTCCAGGGCCGCCCCTGTGGGCGAAGGTTGGGGTTCCGTCAGAGCACTAGACCAGCAGTTCCCAAGAAGCCCAGCACATCCCTGCCAGAACAGGGTGTGACTCACACCCACCTCCAGATGCCCTGTACCCAGAGGCTGTCAGACACAGAAGAGCCAGGGCAGATGGCCTACCCCCCCCCCCCCCCCCGCTCCGGCAGGGGGCAGCAGACTTCCCGGACAAAAGCCCCTGCACTCTCCAGGAGGCAGCATGGGCAGGATGTTTCCAGAAAGCTGGCGAGCAGCCTGGAGTGCATTACTGGATCAGGGGAACCTGCTAGGGAAGTAGATTCCTGGGTCCGTCACAACTGGACAGACTTTCTTGGGAGGCCACCCGGAACCTGCAGTTTTAATGTGCCAGGCAAGGCATGGCCAGAGCTGGCACAAGTGGCTCTCAGCAGGAAGGACACTGGCCAGCTCCCTGGGGGGGGGGGGGGGGGGGGGGGGGGGGGGGGGGGGGGGGGGGGGCTGAGAGAAGCTGAGATCCCCACCCCAGCCACGGAGGGCCCCTGAGCGCCCTTAAGCAATCATTACAGAACTGAAGTGTGGGTAGACAGGAGGGCCGAGTTCAGCCCCACTTCCTGGTCACAGAAATGTTCTGGAGCTCGGGAGGAGCCCTGGCCAGCCCATGCTGCTCTCAGAGTGCAGGGTAGGGCTGCCTACTCTCCAACTCCACACAGGAGCTCCCAGGCAGTTGGGGTGGGGAGGGAGGTAGGGAAGCAGTGCCCCTGCTGGGGTGAGCATGGGGGGCTCCTGGCACTGAGCTCCCATTTTCATTCTAGGTCCTCGGCGCCTTGCTCTCAGCAATCGGCATAGTCTGGAGGAGGCCATCCAACGCCACTTTTTCTAAGCTTCCTGGGTTTGCGTTCCTTCCAGGGATGACTCCCAGAGAAAAGAAATTTGGCAGAGTCGAATCCACTGCGTGCCTGCCAGAACAAGGCTCTTTATCCGGATCATCCCTTCATTTCCACATCACTTCATGTCCACGCCAGGCCCATGAGGGTGGATTTACATCCAGATTTGTCCCTAAGGGTCCTGACGCCCAGCCAGGCTAAGAGGCCACCCAGATGCCCAGCAGGCAAGACCCAGGGCTGGGACCTCCCCAACTCAGCTTCTCCCCCAGGAGGCCAGGCCAGCTGCAGGGTCTCAGCTTCTCAGACCATCCAGCGGACACCAGTCCCTGACCGCACCCAGGATCTCAGGCTGGCCCCAATCTGAGCACCCTGACTTAGGAAGGGGCCAAGTGGACATTCTGGGGAGGCCCTCCACTGTGCACGGCAGAAACGTCTGGGTCTTGCCAGGCCTGACAGGTGCCATAGAGGCAGAAGTGGCCCCAAATGAAAGGGACCGGAAGCAACAAGAAAGGGGTTCCCACCCCAGCTCTGCTGCGAACAGGGTCTGAGCCTGGGCAGGCCATCCTTTGGCTTCTAGTTCTTTCTCTGTGAAATGGAACTAAATCCTACTTCTTCAAGATGTTCTTACCAACTCCATCACTTCCGTAGGGTTGACTAGTTACTAGGAGCTGTTTTTTTAAAAATATTTTTTTATTTATTTGACAGACAGAGATCATAAGTAGGCAGAGAGGCCGGCAGAGAGAGAGGAGAAAGCAGGCTCCCTGCTGAGCAGAGAGCCCGATGTGGGGCTCGATCCCAGGACCCTGAGATCATGACCTGAGCCAAAGGCAGAGGCCTTAACCCACTGAGCCACCCAGGCGCCTAATTTTTTTTTTTTTTTTAATTTGACAGAGATCACAAGTAGGCAGAGAGGCAGGCAGAGAAAGAGAGGGGGAAGCAGGCTCCCTGCTGAGCAGAGAATCTGATGCGGGGCTCGATCCCAGGACCCCGGGATCATGACCTGAGCCGAAGGCAGAGGCTTCAACCCACTGAGCCACCCAGGCGCCCCACTAGGAGCTGTTCTAAACACTTTTCATTTCTCACAGCCACCTTATAACATAGATTTTATGATTATCCCCATTTTCCAGATGAAGAGGCCCAGAGAGGTGAAGTAACTTGCCCACGATCACTCAGCTAGGAGGTAGCAGAGCCAGGATTTGAACCGTGGCAGCCTGGCTCTAGAGTCTGTGCTCCTGAACCACAGAGCAAGGTCTGATTAAGGCAGGACTGTGCAGCGAGTGTGAAAACCCTGCAGTATATTGGGGCTCGGGGTATGGGGGCTCAGGAGCCATGCCCCTGTTCACATCCCGGCTCCCACTCCTGGCTGAGTGTCCTGGGACAAGTTAACTTCCCTTCCTATGCTTTCGTTTCCTCCACTGTGAAATGGGGACAGACACACCTCGCCCCATGGACTCCCAGTAAGGGAGTCCTCACCAATTAGGTTGAGGGGAGAGCTGTGTCACGTGGGCCTGGAACGTCCATAGTAGGTCAGGAGCCCTGGGTCCCAGTCCTGTGCCTGTGTGATTCTTCACAAGTCTCTCTCTGCTAGATCAGTGCTTCAGAACGCTGGCTGCCTGGGGAGTCACCCAGGGAGCTTTTTAAAAACCACAATGCTCCAGGCCCCTGCCCGCACACCAATGGAGTCTGATTCCTTGGGGTGGGCCCGGGACTCTTGTATTTGTGAAAACATTCTGGGTGCATCTATGAGCATATCTAGGGGACCTCTGCCTTCTGGCAGCTGGAGAGTCTTCCAACTGAACAGGGAGGAGGCAGGAGGAGCAGTAAGAGGTTCCTGGAGCCTGGGGCAAGATGCAGGGGACAGATATGCAGGGGGTAAGTTGGGCCTCGAGACTTTGCCCCCTGGCGCAGTGCCTGCTGGGTGTGGCCCAGGACAGGAAGTGGGGAGCCAGGGCCTAATCAGGGCAGCGGAGGGTGCATCCCAGGCTGGGAAGGTGTGGGGAGCACAGGCATCCCACTGGGGTGGGAAATGCAGAGCCTCACCCCAGAACAGGAGAACAGTCAGCCGCCCCCCAACCCCCAGCAGGAGGCAGGGCCAAGAGCCCCAGGCTGCATCGGATGTGGCTGGAGGGTGGCTCATCCTTGCTTCCTTTCAGGTCGGAGGGGAGGCCTAGCCCCCTGGGGCCACAGTGACAGGTGTGGCCTCTCCATCACCCGTCCCAGCCTGGTTCCGCTTTATTCAAATCAAGCAGCTGTCCTGGGCCTGAGTCCAAACCTGCTGCCTCAGCGGCAGCTGGGAGGGAACTGAGCCAAGGACGCACTCACTGAGGGCAGTGGCATCACTGTGCTACTTGGGACCCTCAGCTGTGCCGCCCGTCCACCTCAGGGCATCCATGAGGTCAGTGCAGCAAGCCCAGCAGGCTTCCTGGAGGAGGCTAGGGGTAGATCGGGAAGGGCTCTTACCATCCGTGCAGGAGTGCCCTGGGCTTCTTTCCTCCTTCTTCAAGAGTGAGAGAAGGGGCTTCCATGCTGTGGTTCCCCTTACCACGGGCAGCATTTAGGACCAAAGCTCTGGGGGCTTAAGTCTCAACCTATCGCTGGAAGCTCTGGGAACGTGAGCCAAGGACATCACTTCTCTGAGCCTCGTCTCTTCATTTGTCAGGCAGGACAGGAACAGTTTCTACCTCACAGGGCGGTTGACGGATCAAGGCAATTTTCGTGGGCAAAATGGCCCCTTGCCGGCCCCATGAGCCCAGACCGTGAGTGCTATGCCCGGCGTCTTCTTCCTCAGTCCAGAGGCCCAAAGAAACTAGCTGGTGCCAGGCACAGAGCAGACACATCTTGGACTCCTCACAATCTGTCTTTCCCAGCCTCTCCTACATTTCTCTGAACTGAATGGGGATGGAGTGTGGCCCACATCTCACTGAGCTGGAAAATGGAGGGACAGAGACTATAAGAGGATTTCTCAAGGTCAGGGCTGAGGGAAGGGGTCCGGGCTGGGACAGCAAGCCTCCCTCAACCCCCAGTGTTCTCTAGACAACAACAGCTTTGTGTGGGGAGGGAGAGAAAATTCCTCCCAAAAACCCCTGCAGGGGGCGGGCCCCGGGGCAGAGTGGTCAGCACAGGACCTAGGCGAGGCCCCAAGGCCGGCTGGAAAAGCGACCTGCTTTCAGGTTCAAGTTCTTGTGAGCAGCTCTGAGGGCCGCCCTGGCCCACTGCTCCAGGGCCAGCGGGGCAGGGGAACCGGGGGAGGGACCCTTACGTAGCACAGAGATGAAACTGCTCTTGTCGGCCAGGATCCACACCCCGAAACCCAGGATCACCGCACCCAGGATCTGGAAAGAGAAGGTGCAGTCAATGGGGGCCTGTGGGGGCCCCTGCTCAGCTGCTCCCCCGCCAGGCCAGGAGGACCCGGGGGGTGGGGGGTTCACCACCTCCATCCTCAGGCCCCACACCCCAAGTCCCAGCCATCCAGACAGCAAGGCCATGTGCGGGGAGTCCCTCGTGCCTCCTATCTCCCCTACCCCAGCCCCATACATGGTCAAATCAAACTTATTAGCTTTGAGGGGTGCAGCCTCCTCCCAGGGGTACCCCACGACTTTACCTCCTGGCCCTCTCCTATGCTCACCCGCTCCACTCTAGGAGCCAAGCCCTGATAGGCACATTGCAATGCTGTTCCTCATCCCCAAGTGAGGACCTCACTCACCCTACCCTACCCTAGTCGGGCCCCCTTAAAGACAACAGCGGCTGCTGATGACCCTACATTCTTCCCCAGTGTCTCCCAGCAGGCCACCTGTCCCCTCCTCCCTCCTTGCCAGGCGGGCCCTGTTATCGTCCTCACGTTACAGATGGGGACACAGAGGCCCTGACCTTGCCAAGGGTCACCCATTACATCCGTCTGACTACTACCCTGGGCCAGACCGTGGCTCACACTAGCTGCAGGGTACTTGGACCGGTCCTGGGACGTCACCTGGAAAGCCAGTCTCTGGGGACAGGGAGGATATTGAGGAGCCCTTGAGAGGAAGGGTTTGCACTTGGGTGGGCGTGTCTCAGATGACACAGCTTGCCGGGATGAAGGGGGACTTCATAGAACAGGGGAGTTTGGTTCCTAGAGATTCCTGAGGCCCTGCCCACCCCGAGTCCACACCTCACAGCATAGCTGGCCAGTGGCCAGGCGTTGGGCCCACGGTCTGCTCCTGTGCCCCCAGAGCCCTGCAGCAGAGCGCCTGACCTGCTCACCTCCTGCGAGGGCAGGACAGAAAATTCCCTCTGGGCAAACACAACCCCAAGGAGATCGGGACTGCCCAGCTAACCTCCTCAGCTCGTCTCCAAGCACCCACGAAGGAAGTCCCCAGCGAGAACCCAGGCGGGCCTCTGCAGGTTTCCCAACCAGAGACTGCCATCTGGAGTGGCCGGACCAGCCCCGAGGCCTTGGGCCAGCCAGGAAGAGGCCCAGTCAGGCGGCCAGCCAGAACTGGGGAGGCACATGGCCCCCTCTTTCTCTGTGAACCCAGACTGGAACTATGGGGCACCCCGCCCACTGCCCACAAACCGCCCCCCCAGCTCCGCCAGAATCTCCGGACAGGGCTCTGCCAGGAGCCGGGACCCTCACACCAGCATCCTTCCCTGGGAACAGCAGCGCCTCAGCGGCTCCTGGATTTCCGTGAACCTCAGAAAAGCTGACGAGGTAATTTTCTGGGGCGTCTGGGGCCAGGAGTTTGCAGGCAAGGATATACACGTGTACATGTGAGCATGTGCGAGCACACAAGGCCGCCAGAGCAAACTTTCCAAACCACAAGTCTGGTCACGTAACCGCTTCCCGATGTGCGTAGAACAGAGAGCAGGATCCTTCCTGGAAGGCCAGCGCGGCAGGCACCCCGGAGCCCCACACTCCGCCCCACTCCCCCACACTGGACTTCGATGCTTCTGCTGGAACTCCTCCCACCACCATTACCTCTAACCCCAGGGAGCTTCTGCGGACCATCCCGACAAGGTCAGCTGCCTTATTACCTGCTCTCCTGGGGGCCGTAACCTTCATGCCCAGCACCCTGCACAGCTGCCGGAGCCCACCCCCTGTCCCGAACAGAGCCCCCAGAGCAGAAAGCACGACTCCCCTGTTGGTGAGTATCAGCCTGGCACCCGCAACCAGGGTCTGCACGCACAGAGGGGTCAAATACCCACTTGGTGAATGAGTAGTGAGTGAACAAGAAGATGAACCAACCAAGGTACACTGTCCCTGCTCCCCTCTCCCTGCACCCTCCTGTGATAAGAGCTCCCCCTCGCCCTGCCCAGCCCTCCCCATATTCTGGTGGGCCATCTCCAGCCCCAGCGCACAGGGAGTTAACACCGGACTCCAGCCAGCCCCCAAAGCTCTGGCCAGGGACCAGCTTTTCCAGTCTCTGGCTCCATGGAGGAGAAGGGATCCCCTTGGCCAAAACCATCAACTCTTTCCTTTCTCCACGAAGTCTCCACCCCTCCCTCCCGCTGCATGGGGTGAGCTGGCTGTCGGCCCCTGTATTGCAAAGCCGCCTGTCTCCAATCCTAGGGTCCCTGGGAACAGAAGCACAGCACTGCAACCCTCCTGTTCCCCAGTCCCAGCCAGCTGGCCCTGGAAGTCGGGCGGAGGCCCAGGAGCCAAGCACTTGACAAGAAAGGCTTGGCTCTGGCTGCATGGCCACTGTTTTCTAGAGCCCTGGTCCAGCCAGGAGGGACCTGACTATCTGGCTGGGGAAGCCCAGGTGCCCTGACCTCAGCAGAGCTTCCAGACCCAGCTGCAGTCCACAGAGGACAAGAGCGGCAATAAGGCCTTGGCATGGTCCTCAAGGAGGGTACCGGGGCTAGAGCCAGGGTTGGACAACGGCAGGGCAGGGGCACCTCCGTGGTCCGTAGGAGTGCCAGGAACATGCTCATGTCTGTGTGTTGGGGCAGTTAGGAGAGGGAATTGAGAATGATTATTTCCCAAACTGTCTATGACCCTATGTAACTTGCAACGTAGAACAACTTTTCCCCCAGGAATCCGTGTCCGCTGTAGAAAATTTGGAAAAGGGGCAGGAAAGCATAAAGAATAAAATCCAAATTCTCAGGAATCCCAAAATGAACATTCAGAGGCACTTTCTTCTCTCAAAAATATCCACGGATGTGTGCAGTTTTTAAGAGTAAATCTGAATCATAATAAACATCCTATTATTCAGCCTGATTTTCTAACAGTAGGGGGTAAACCAGCAACCCAGAGGAGACAGCCCCCAGCAGCACCCTGTCCCCAGGAAGGCCTCTCAGGGCTCTCCCCCCGCCCCATCTCTCTCACACGTACACACACACACACTCATGCACACACACATTCACATATGTGCAGACTCATACATGTATCACACTCACTCCAGCCCCATCACGCACACATTCATGCACATACACATTCACACATGTGCACACATACCCTGCCCCATCACACACTTGCACACACATACATTCACGCACATGCACACTCATACATGCATCACACACTCCCCGCCCCATCACACATTCACACATATGTTCACACACGGACATATCCACACATGCACACACACACCCTGTCCCATCACATACAGACTCATGCACACTCACATACACACACGTGCACTCACACATGCATCACACGCTCCCCCTGCCCCATCACACACACACATGCACTCACACACTTCACACATGCATCACACTCTCCTGCTGCCTCATCACACACTCAAGCACCCAGATATACTGACACATGTGCACACTCACACATGCATCACACAATCCCCCTGCCCCATCACACATACACTCATGCATACATATTCACACATGTACATACTCACACATGCACCGCTCTCCCCTTGCCCCATCACATACACTCACACATGCATTCACATACATGCACACTTGCACACGCATCACACTCTCCTCCCTCCCCCAACACACACACGCTCATGCACACACATACATTCACACATGTGCACTCACACACGCATCACACCCTCCCCCTGCCCCATCACACACACACTCACACACACACGCTCACATACACAACCCCACTCACACACACACACACACACAACTCCAAGCAAGAGGAGTCAGTGTCAGGCCTGAGAGGAAAATTGAGGTGCCCAGGAAAACCAGTTTCAGATGTGCACCAGCCTTACACATCTGGGCAGCCCTATGCTCAGGGAACTAAGGAAGGGCCTGCCAGGGTGAGTCTGGGGGAGTGGGGGAGGGGGGTGTAGGTACATCCCCCACAGTGGGCGTGAGGGTGGGGGAGGGGCGGCAGCTGTAACAGCAAGATCTTCAGAGGGGGTGCAGGAGGGTTGGGGGTCGGCACAGAGAAGTCTCTGCTGATGAGTTAGGGGACACCCAGGGGGCTCTTCCCCACCCATGCCCACCTCCAACCTGGACCAGCCCAGCCCTCAGTGCCCCAGGAGAAGGGACAGCGGGGATGGGCATCCAGCGTTCTGCCACAGAACCAGCTGGAAAGCAGGCCATCTCCCGACTGGCCCCACTGGTTCCATTCACCGTGGTCTGTCCTCAGCCCCCACCCACCGAGCCTGACCACCACCCTGGGGCCTAGAGTCTCTGGAGGGTCTGAGCCTGGGCAGCCCCAGGGGAGAGTCTCTGTGGCAGGCGGTGGGCTGGTGCAGGTCATACTTACGAAGAAGAGCAAGTTGAAGAGGAAGAGAAAGTATTTGGTGACTTTGATACAGGCTGACCCCATCCTGATGGTCCTGGAGCTCCCTGGCAGGAAGAAGAGAAGGCAGGTAGGTCAAGGCCAGGAGGGAAGGGGAACAAAGCTGACAGGCACCCGGGACCCACCGGCCCCAGATCATCCCAGAGGGAGGGACTACATGAGGTCCCATTTTATGGCACCCTGAGTCCCAGAGAGGTTAGATGACTGGCCCAAAGTCACACAGCTAGGCAGTGTAGGCCTACAGGCCATTTCGGTTGCTTGATGTTTGACAGCTGGGAGTCTGGACAGGCCCCTCGACTGGGCAGGGCCTGGAAGGAAATGACATAAGACCTTCTCGGGCTTTGGAAATACCCAGATGGATGCTGGTCAAAGTCAGGAGGCCAGGAAGTTAGCGGGTGACTGCTGGAGACCCAGATGGGAGACAGTGGCTTGTGGCACAGATCCGTAGCCCTCTCTGGGGCCAGGGGGCTGCTGGGAGAGGAGGAGAGTTCCAGCCTTCGAGAAAAGGGACCAAGAGCTCCCTCCACCATCTCTTCACAAAGGGCACAAGTGTGCATTGTCGGACATCCAACGAACAGAACATTCAACAGAGTTAACACAAACTAAAAAAAAATTTTTCTCTCACCCCAGAGATAAAAACTGTCCTCATTTTAGTAGCGCAACTTGCAGCATGTGTGTTTCACAGATGGTTTTAAACAAAACTGGGCCCTTAGCCTATAGAGGGATCCGTAACCTTCTTTTTTCATTCGACAATACACTCTGCGTGTGCTGGTAAAATGCCCCACGATGTAACTTCACCTGCTGCGTAGGATTCCATCCTGTTGATCATTTCACATTTTGGAGGGTCAGCTTCCTCCAGAAAATTCAGGTATGGGCAGCATTTTACATATAACGTCTGGGGGTTGAGAGGCCCCATTAAGCCCATTCAGGAGCCCCCAAGGATCCTAGGGTTAAGGTTCCAGATACAGATTTGTCCCAAAGCATGTAGTCAGTACTCTACATTAGACACACGGCTGTTGCCCATTTTTCACTGTCATCCTGCGTGACACACTCGTGCTTTTGAAATGGTGCAGACCATGCTGGAGTGCGTTGGTGTGTCTCTCCACACTGACGGACCCCAGGCCAGGGCAGGACTCAAGGAGGAAGAGGGAAGCTGGCTGCCCTCATCTCTTCCCCAAAGCCACACAATCCAGCCAGCTCTTGGGCCCTGTGGGGTGACAGGAGCCAGTGCAGGGCAGCTGGGGACGGGACAGCTGCATGGGACAGCTGCTCAGGCAGCGTGGGGCTTGGGGGCGGGGAAGCAGGCATTGGGCCCAGTCCTCTTCCCACAGGCCCTATGTCGTGGGGAGGGGGAGAGCAGGGCACAAAGCAGAGGGAAGGAGAGTTAATGGGTTGGCTTCACCCCTTCTTCCTCCTGCAAGGGTAAAAGGCAGTCCTAAGCCTTGTGAATCTCCCCTGTCTATAAGGAAGTCCCCTCTGCCTTTTTCTGAAAGTAATCACCTTCTATCATCCTTGCCAGGAGGAGCTCAGCTTTGACTTTTCTATACCTCCAGGGAGAGGGGAGAGGGCTGAAGGGGGAAGGGCTCGCTATCTCCCAGGGGGCTCATTTCGGGGTTCTAACATCTCAATTGAAGAGAATTTTCTCTAGCTGCCTTGCTGGGGGTCAGATTGGGGCACAACATGAAACAAAGCTGTCCAAAGAAGGAAAAGGCTGGCTGGGATGGTAGTGAGCACCCTGTTGCAAGCGGCATGGAAGCAAAGTGTGAGTTAATACTTTCGGGGATTCAAGTGCTACCTGGGGACGTTAGACTGAATGGCTCTTCCAGTCTACCAGGGTCCAAGGCTTGGGTCCAAGAAATGCAGGGACACCAGGGACTCCGGGAGCCAGGGAAGTCTGTCCTAGGTAAGTCCACCTGGGGCTGACCCCCGACCCAGGATGGGGCAAACAAGGGCAACCCTGTGTCAGGAGATCCCAAACCCAGGCTGGCCTGAGGGAGCCCTGCAGCGAATAGTCCGCATAAAAAGGCGCATTTCTGGTCTCCCCCAACACAGCTGTGGACGGACCACAGGCTCTGCATACACTTGCCCAGAACAGAACCGCAGCAGAGGAGAGATCCTCTCACCGAGGGGGCACGTTTCTCATTCCTACCTGGACCGGCTTTCCTCGCTGGGTCTCCTCCCAGTAAGTGACATGGGAGGCCCCAAGGGGATGACCCAGCCTGCACCCCAGTCTACACAAAAGTCACCCGTTTACTGGGAAGAACCTCACTGACTATGCTCTAGGGGCAACCAAGGCCCTGACAGCATGAGCTGGGTTCTTGTGCAACTGGAAAAGTACGCAAGCGGTCTTTGGCAACCGTTGCCTGCTTCTAGAAAGTACGGGAAGGGAGTTTCTACAGGTTCCGCTCCCACATCCTCTGCTCAGGCTGGCCAGCCAGGGCAGTCTCGCAGGGTTGGGGATGCTCAGAAATGGGCTGTTTGTGGACGAAAGTAGATTCACTGAGGGAGGAGTAGCTGCTGGTGAATGGGAGGGACTCCAGGCGGTCACCAAAATCCGTCCGTCATCTCCTTCAATCCCCTCAGGCCCAGGAGGTGAGGGAGGTAATCCTATCCCTGGGGGCCAAGGCTCAGAGAGGTGAAATAACTCATCCAAGCCACACAGTTCGCAAGCAGGGGTGGGCTCCAGAGCCCAAGGTCTGTCCACTGGGAGGTGCCTCCTTCCAGAGAATGATCTTGACTATATAAAGGGATCTGCAGGGATGGCTGGGATTCCCTAGTGGGAAAGAAGGAGGCAGAGGCTGCCAAGCAGTTATTCCTTGATGCTCCAAGACTCTGAGCAACCTCTCTGGTCTCAGGCACCCACACAAATTGTCCTAGGGGTTGGGCGAAGCCCTTCAGTGTCCTATGAGCAAACGGAGGCACCGAGGGCTGAAGGAGCTCGCCCCAGATCACCAGTACATGGACCAGCAAGGACAGAACCCAGGCTGCCTAGCCCCTTGGGCTCCCCGATCCTCTCCAGGAGGCATCTGGATGAGCTCCGATGCCAGAACGGGAGTGGAGGCAGCCCCATGCCTGGCAGACAGTCCAGCCAATCCGGGCAGGCCCAGAGGCCACCTGGGAACCACCTGGAAGGGGAAAAGGTGCTGAGAACCAGAGCCTGGGGTGGCAGCTCCTGGGCATGCTGGCCAACATCCAAGGATTTACAGTCTCTCTTCCCTCCAAGTACAGATGTTTCCCCCTCAAAGCAACACAGAGAAGATGATGGGCAGTTCCAAGAAGGCTAGGGAGTCAGCTCAGCCTGAGAACATGCCCAGGTGGCACCATGATGGGGCATGGTGTCAACTTCAGGGACCCCACCCCCACTCAATGTTGGATTTAGATGGCCTAGGGGATCTGAGCCTCAGTCTCCTCATCCATGAGGTGGCAATAAGGGCTGGTGTAGGGCAGGGGTTGGCCAACTGGGTCTTTAAATCAATTCCAACTTGCCACCTATTTTTTGTACAACTTGTGAGCTAAGAACAGATTTTAAATTTTTAAACAGTCAGAAAAAAATTTTTTTTTAGTACAAGAAATTCACATTTTAATGGCCCTAACTGAAGTTGCACAGCCATGCCCCCTGGCTTAGGTCTTGTCCCCAGCTGCTCTGGCATTGAGGTGGCAGAGTGGACATCACCATAGAGGCCACTGGACCCCCAAAGCCTGGAACATTTACTCCCTGGCCCATTCTGGAACAAGTCTGCCAGCCCGCAGTGCAGGGGATCCAATGACGTACACCCGCATGTCTTTAAGAGGCAGCAAGTGTCAGGACCGCCGTTAGCTTGAGATCTTGGGGGGTGAGCAATCTGGTGGCAAGAAGTGAATGGAAGGAATTGCAGTCAGGAGAGAGAAGACAAAGGACCCCGGGATAAGGGTCCAAATGCTGGCTCTGCCAGCCCATGACAGGGAAGGGCCTTGAAGGTCTTCGATCCCCTCACCTGTAGAGTGACGGTCCTACTGAACCCACTGCTATGAACAGAGTGAGGTCGGTAGCTGGTACGGTCAGGGCGCAGTGGGCAGGGGGTATGGCAGACCCTTCTCAGCACTTGTGGAACCAGTAACGGCTGAGGGTTTCATCCTCAGACCAAATTAAACAAAAGGAATGTCTCCCAACATTATGCTTCCGGGTATACACTTTCTGTAAACACCGGAGGGTCAGCCCGTACTTTCCTGCGAGCTGTATAGACTGCCAACAACACAAGGGAATGACACGCATGCATATCTGAGTGGAAAATTCCAGAACAGCCGCTGGCAGCCGTCTGAACGGTAGGAAGGAGGTCCTGATTTTATGTCATACTTTACAGTAGGTAAATTGATAATTTCTAAGCAGCTACAATTTAAATTGACTAAATATGTAATTTAGCACCAAATCAATTCCTACAATGAAATTACTGCGCTGGTATTTTACTAACTCCTACTCATCCCTCGGGACTGACTTCAGAGATCACCTCCAGGAAGCCTCCTTTTCCAGCCAGCCTTGTCCCCATCACCCTGGCCCTGCCGACAGGCATGCTGGTTAGCCACACTCCCTCTCTGCCTCCTCCCAGTAGCTTTGGATACTGGATCAGTTCCCAGAACAGGCTAGGGCATTGGGCTGCCTGGGTATGAATGTAATTCTCTCACCTCCTAGCTGTGTGATCTCCGACAAACGACTTACCCTCTCTGAGCTTCACCTTACTCATTTGTGAAAGGAGGAAAAGAAAACCTATTTATAATGTGGATAAAATGCCTGGCATGTGGTAGGCTTTCAATAAATGGAGGTTACTATCCTCGTCCCTGATGTTATACAGTAATTCTCTACTTAAATTGTCCCATCTTCCCTGTGAACCGTGATACTTCGAAAGGAAAGACCATGTATTATTTATGAGAACAAAGAAGGCTCCCAGCAACGTTGCCTAGTGAAAGAAGGGATGGATGGCTGGATGAAGCAATGGGTGGGTGGAGGGGGGATGGAGGGATAACTGGATGGGTGGGTGGAGGGGGGAATGGAGGGATAACTGGATGGGTGGGGGAGGGGGGATGGAGGGATAACTGGATGGGTGGGGGAGGGGGGATGGTGGACAGATAGCAGGATGGAGAAATGGCGGAATGAAGGGATGATGGATAGAGGAATAAACTGGATGAGGAATGAAGAGATAGAGAAATGGAGGGGTGGGGGGATCGCTGGAAGGAGGGGTGGCTGGACAGGAGAATGGAGAGATGGAGGGATGAAGGGAGGAGAGAGTTCCACATAAAATACCAGGACTGTCATATGCTCGAGCCACCTGAAACAGGTCTGACACTCACAGGCGAGACTTCACTTTCAGGCCTCTTCTGTCCTCATCCAAGGGGTGGGGGCAAGGGGCGTTCTGGGGGGTGAGCACCCCGAGCCAGCTCTGAGTGCCTGGACCCGCTGCCAAGGCTCCTTCACCTTCCCCGAAGCCTGAGTATAGGACGTGGGTCTGAGGAAGAGCTGGGGCCTTCAAGAGAACCCCTTGTCTGCAGGGGGCACCTGTGAATTCACACCTGCAGGGTAGGAGGCTTGGCCCTGAGCATGGGGTAGGAGCCCTCCGGCCTAATCCTAGAACCCGCACGTGGGTTAACACTGAGCCTGGGGTAAGGGAGCTACATGAAGCCTGGGACGTGCGGGCCCAGAGTAGGGAGATGCAGGCTCAGTGCCCTGCTCCAGCAGAACACGACGAAGGAAACCCAGCCCGGTGACCACCCTCCCCGGGGCCAAGGACGGGCTGGGGCCAGAGCAGTGTTTTCAGGAGTGGCTCCTCAGAATAGGAGTCCTAGAAGACGCGCTGTTGAGGACAGGAGGTTTTGCGGTCACCTGCCCTGTGGAGGGCCACTTCTCCCCAAGAGCCACCTGCACATCAGGCCATTAACCTCTCCAAGACGCCTGGCAGCAAGCATGGCCGAGCTGAAGCCATTGTTCCCTTAACAGCCCTCAACACCTCTTAGGAAAAGCCCGACCAGAGGCTCTCGAGGGTACCTGGGGGCTGGTGCTAAGGAGTCTCAGTGCTGCAGGGTTTCTAGCGGGGGACAGGGACAGGTGGGGGATGGCCCTTCCCCTCCCCCTCCTGCTCCCCAGGCTGGCCCAGACCAGACACCTAGGAGCCCTGCTCACCCCTCTCCTTCCTCTCTCTCATCCCACAGCTCCAAAAGTGTCTCCTCCAGTCCAGCACCTCACCCAGCCCAAATCTCACCTCCTGCCTGGCCCAGTACAGCTCCCTGCTGGTCAAGGGTTCCTCTTCCGTCCTCCCCAAGCCCTTAGGTTTGAAAGCTGTAAGCCAGACCTTGTCACTCCCCTACATACAATCCTGTAACCATGATACAGCCACACAAGTCCCTACAAAATCCAGGCTCTTTTGGAGCCCATGCAGCCCTGCCCACGTTGCCCTGCCCCTCCTCTGTCCCTGGCACACCCCCTGCTTCCCGTACGCACACTCATTCCCAAGACCACGTTTCTGTGTCGTGCCAGTACCCCAGGCCCTTGACCGGCTCAGTGCCTCTGCCCTGGCGGTCCCCCTCAGACCCATCCACTGGCTCATTCCTTTCCCGTAGGCCAAGTTCTCTCCTCCCAGGGACCTTCTCGGAACACCTGATCTACAAAGCAGGCCCAGCCTCCAGCTGCACAGTAGAATCAAAGCCTGCCAACACCCAGCTCCCATCCCTGCCCTGACCAAGTCATTCATCAGAATTTCGGGGGTAGGAGGGAGCTTCCCCTGCTGACTGTCAGAACAGCACCCTTGATGCCCTTGATGGGGGGGCGGGTTGGGGGTCGGGGGGTCACACCTGCCACATGGTCCACTCACTGCAGTTAGCTCACTGGTTCACAAGTGCCTCTAGAGCCCGGTTTGAACTTGATTCCTTCAGGCAAGGGCTGTGTCTGTCTCATTCACCCTAGATCCCAGAGCCTAGAGCAGTGCCGAGCACATGCTCAGCTCATGGTGTGTATTTGCAGAAAGAAGGAATGGGAAGGAGGTGTCTGGGGAGGTCAGGAAGGAATTCTTAGAGGAGATGGAACAAATCAACTTTGATCCTGCAACTGGGGGTTTCTGGTCCTTAAAATGACATTGCTGGTTTACGGGAAGGAGTAGTTGCTTACTCCCAAGAATGGATTTTGTTCTCCTCTGGGTCAGAAAAGCTGGAGGGAGCTGTGGGCCCTCTCCCTAGATGCAGACGGGCAGGCACATGCCTCCGTTGGGTTTCAGGGAATCACTAACCCTAGAATGCCAAGAGGTTCCTACTTCTCCCATCCCAACTGCCTTCAAGTAGTGGTCCCCAGTCTCAGGGATGTCAGAATTACCCGGGGAGTTATACAACTGCTCATGCCCGGGCCCCCCTCCCAGAGATCCTGAGTAAGTTGGTCGGGGCACAGTCTAGGCATTGGGATCTTTTTTAAGTTTTCCAGAGGATTCTAATGTGTTGAGACCCACTCCCTTAGGCCTGGTCGCCTAAGATCAGTACCGAACACACAGCAGAAGACTTGGCCATCCCTGGTGCACCCGCTGCCCTGCCCTGGCTCCCCCGGGCCTTTCTTCTGCACAGAGAAGTATAATAGAATCACAGAGCAACCTTTCCTTCCCACCCCCAGAGCTGCCCCAGAGCAGCCCCATAACCCGGGAGACACTGTGGAGCTGCCTTTCTCAGCAGATGAGGGCACTAACCACTGCCCTCCCCCAACCAGCCCGCACAGGTATGAAGAGGAACCACAGTCAGGCTAGTGCAGAGTAGGGCTCAATCCACGCTGGGCCCCTCGGTCACTCCTCCCACTCTCCCTGCCTGAAGATGCCAAATCTGCCCCATCTTTACCAGCTGTGTGGCCTTGAACAATCACTTCCTTATGGTGCCTCAGCTTCTCCACCTGTAAAATGGACTTACTAATGGATTATGGTAAGACACACACGAGCTTGTCTCTGCAAAGTGCCTGGCACCCAGGAAGTGTCAAATATATGCTACCAATCATAAGAACAACAATTACTATCCAGAAGTTGTTGACTGCCTGACCAACAGTCCAAAGCCCTTGGGGACAGGGGGTGTTAATTTAGTCTCCTAATGAATGACAAGCCTGGAAGCCTCCATGCCAGACAGTGATGACTGCCACTCCCTGTCAAGAGGGTGGAGGTTAAGCAGGGCAGGGACGGGCCAGAGAGTAGGCATTAAGCAGGGCGAGGCCTGGGCGGCCTAAGAACAGGGCCTCTGCCCTGCACATGGGCAGATCTTCTGTCTCTGGGCCTTTGGCTGTGCCCCAGGGGCCTGCCTGAGGCCTGGAGATCCAGCCGGTTTGGTGAGTTGACAAGTGATCTCACCACGTGGGCTCAGTCGGCCTGCTCGGGCAGAAAGTGAAATGAGAAAGTTTGGCCCAAATGTTCTGCTCTGGAAGCCCTCCTATCTGGGGGCTCTGCATGGGCAAGCTGGTTCTTAACCGCTCAGCTCTCCGGTTCTCTGGACTTTGTCCTGGTCATCCATAAAAAGAGGCTGGTCACAGGTGGCTGTGTTTGTTTTCACGTGTGACAGGTGATATGTTTCCTGAACCCTCAGCTAGCTCTGGGGGCTGGCTTTTTGACCTCATCACGATCTTATTTTACATTCATGGCTCTTACCTTTTGCTGCTGTTGTTTAAAACAGAAAAGAAAAAGTAAAAGGCAGTTTCTCTGGGTGACAGGAAAACCACGAGGCCATAGAACAGGATTAGGCTCAAGTTTCCTTCAAGAGCTAGGTTTGAATCCCAGCTCCACTTCCTACTAGCTGTGTGAACAAGGGACGTACTGAATCTCTCTAAGCCCCCAAATCTCATCTCTTACATGGGGGCACCACCTCTGCCAGCCTGGGTCAGTAGACATTTGCCCAGATCAGACTCTCCTAGGAATCACAGGATTTTGAAGCCCCAAGTCCTGCTGTTTGTCTTACAAATGCAGAACCCAAGGCCCAGTGAGAAACACTCCTGCCACAAGATCCCAGGAGTCAGGGTGAGAGGCTCTGGTTCTCCTGCGGACCTTATTTACTACCTGAAGCTGGGACTGACATCTGGCATTTGAGGGAAGATGCCCAGGGGTACCCAGGAACATAGGCAGCAGCCGACCCCCTCCTGGCCCTGCTGTGGCAGAGGAATAACAGGACCTTATAGTTTGGAGCACGCCATTTCCACTGTCTCTTATCTAATTTCTCTAACAACCCCCCAAGATACCATTATCCCTATTTAACAGATAAAGAAATGGAGACTCAGAGGTTCAGTGACTTGCTTAAGGCCACACAAGTAAGTGCCTAAGCCCTGATTAAAATTCAGCTGGGGGGACGCCTGGGTGGCTCAGTTGGTTAAGCAGCTGCCTTCGGCTCAGGTCATGATCCCAGCGTCCTGGGATCGAGTCCCACATCGGGCTCCTTGCTCGGCAGGGAGCCTGCTTCTCCTTCTGCCTCTGCCTGCCACTCTGTCTGCCTGTGCTCACTCACTCTCTCTCCTTCTCTCTCTGACAAATAAATAAATTTTAAAATCTTTAAAAAAAAAATTCAGCTGGGACCTGAGACTAGCACTCCCTCCACCCTCACCTACCATCTAAATGAAGGAGGGAGATGGCACAGCCAGCTCAGCCCACCCTTCCGCACTTTTGCCTGCCTGCCTGCTCCTCATCCTGCCCTAGCTCTGAGGCTGACTCTTGGCTTCCCGTCAAGAAAGAAAAGATGAACCCCACCAATCCGGGCCAGTATGTTCTTTCATGGGACCCTTCCTAGGAGGCTCTGCTCTGCTCCAAAACCAAGCAATGAGCCTGGAAGGTTGTAAGCATGAAGAAGGGGCCACTCCTACAGAGGGTGCAGTGTCGGGAAAAGCCGATACCTTGAGCTTTCCAGCCTCTCTACCTGGAACCATGCAGCCAAAGACTCAAACTGAGGCTGAGCCATAGCCTTAGACATCTCCCTCTCCATGGCCCCTTGCAGACCCTACTCCCTCCCAACGCCGGTTCTAGGGCTTACAAACTCTAATCCACAGCACCAGAAGGATGCTTTTGACATCACTGATTTCATCCCCATTTCTCCTTTGAAGAGACTGAGGCCCAGAGAGGACCTTGAATCCCCACCCTTTTGGGGAAGGTGTGTGCTAAGTATGTATGGTGGGGGCAGGGAGGGGACTGGTTAGAGTCATCCATGTTTAACCTCAAGATACATGTAGAGAAGCATATCTGTTTGTTTGGTACGGAGGTGGACAGACAGAAACACGCCTGGTCTATGGTGACCAGCCCAGGGCTCTCTCTGTCCTCAGGGGCTGAGAGATAACCAACCATCCTAACGTGTTGGGCACATTCAGCATCTCAGTTGGGAAGCCCTAAGTTAGAGGAATATTTAGAACTGGCTAAGAGGCTGTCCAGGAGCCCCAGATTCCAGGGGCTCCAACAGGAAGACCCTGATTCCCAGGTGGGCCTCAGAATTTAGCCCCCTTCCCCAGACCCCTCCCCAGCCCCACAGCAGGGGAAACAATGATGAACTGGGTCATTGTACAGCCTTTGGATTGAGAGAGACCTAAATGCCAATCCCATTTCACAGAGCTGTGTGACTTTTGTCAAGTTGCTCACCCACTCCAAGCCTTGGCATCAAATGGGGATATGGAGGCTTGGCCAGGAAGAAGGTGGAATCAGCTTGCCACGCCTTTGGGGGCAGGCATACAGAGACACGAGACTGTGGGGGGAGGAGTCAGGCAAAACAATGACCCCACTCACAGGACAGGAGGTCCCTTAAGAGGCAGGACACACACAGTTTCCTACAAACTGTCCCTGGAAGGTTGATGTCCCCAAGAACTTGAAACCGACATCGGGCAGAGGGAGGACTGATGAATGGGAGCATTCATGGAAGTTTATGTAAATTTATGGAAGCATCCCCATACTAGCGCAGCTTCACAGATCTGGCCTCATTGAACCCCACACAATTCTATGAGGTAGAGAGTGGGGCTTCAACATCCCTGTTTCATAAGCAGGATCTCCGGGGCTCAGGAACAGGGCAGCACTTGCCCTTGTTGCGTGGCAGATGGGGGCCCAACTTGTGTCCCCCAAGACCCTCTGACTCTGGAGTCCAGTGTCCCGCCTACTTTGTGACCCTGCTCCCCATTGCCAAGCCTCCTCACATGGGGTCACTGAAGCCTGGCGTGAGGGTGGCAGTTCCCGGCTCCTGAGCTCATGGAATCAGAGCCACCAGGATTGGGCCAGGCACCTGCAGGCTTCACGTACAAGTGTTTCAGAACCCAGACCCCACGCTAGCCAGGACACGGACTTGGGCCTGATCAGTACAGGCGACCTCAGAAAGCCTGAGGGGCTGCCCTCCTGGGGCTCCCAAGTGGTCACTTCTATTCAGAGATTCCGCCCCAAGCCAAGCCCACTGCAGTGCGTGGAATCCCCACTCCAGGTGGGCCCTGAGCTGGACATGGGAACAGATAAACGCACCCTGTCCCTGCCCTCAGGGAGTGCCCCCCTGGAGGGACAGAGCCCTGCAAGGGAGCAATTACACACCAACATCATGTTCAAGTAGCACCCAGCCTCCCGCTCTCCCTCCGGGACGAGACAGTCTCTTGAGAACACAGTCCCCGGTACTGGACAGTAACAATAGCCAGCGCTTTGGCGATGACTACTGGCCAGATCATGTACATGCTTCATGGGCTCGGTTCATCCTTGCAATGAGCCAACGAGGGGACGACTGCCTTGATCTCCAGTTTGTGGGTGAAGAAAGTGAGGCTCAGCGTGGGAAAGGGACTTGCCCAAGGTCAAACAGACCATAAAGCTGAGAGTTGAACCCCACGGTTTGACCCTCTGCTGTCACGCAACGCGGCCTGCAGAAACCAGTTTACAAGTGGTCGGGTACTAAAATAGCCTCACCAAGGCCCAGCCTTCGTTCATTGGGTTCTACAGCCCAGCTTCTGAGCCCAGCCCACTGAAGACCTCTGGAACCACATGGGGCACCAGGGGCCAGCTTGCATACCCATCGCAGAGCCTGGCAGCAGGTGGTTAATAAAGGGTTAACGTCTGGGCCAGGGCTGGGGTTCCCAAGACACTGAGGGTGGGTGCTAACTGTGGGCCCCAGGAGGGCAACTGGGGAGGAAGAAAGGGGCTCTAATCACAGACCCCACATGGTATCAGGCAGGCCCTTCAGTCACAGCATCCTCTCCCAAGGCACTAGTTTCAAGAAGAAAGAGAACGGGCAGCTGAGAGGCCACCTCCTCCAAGCAGCCTTCCCAGAAGACTCTTCTGCACAGACTCTCTCAGAGCACTGTCTGGTGGCCCTAATTCTCTCAGCATGGGTAGTTAGGGTGGGCATCAGACACGTGGGGTCAAACCCTGGCTCTGTCTGCCCCTGTTACTTGACTTTTCTGAGTCAGGGCTCTCTAGGGTCTCATACTGTCTCCTTCAGTCCTTCCCCCCTCCTGCCTCTTCCCTTCTGTATACGTCCCTGTCTCTGCCAGTGGCTTCCTCCCTGTGTCCAAGACCAGCTCTCAAGTCTCCTCCTCTTGCATCCTGAGAGCTTCTGGCATCTAGGATGTTCCATGGCAACTGGCCAGCACACCGGCCCCAGGCTCCAGCCTAGCTAGCCTTCCCCAGGGCCAGCACCCAGCTCCAGGGAGGAGTGGCCTGGAGAAATCCATTTCCACAGCTGTCTGTGGGCATCCAAGGCCTAGATTCCCAGGCAGGGTAGGGGACACTGAAGCAACCCAGACACCTCACAGCTGGGGCACAGCCTGATGGGTTTCCATTCCCAGGGAGAAAGGGCTCCAGGCCTGTCGGGTCCTCTGGGATTGCCCAGGAACAGGGCCTGAGCAGCCTCAGCCAGGGTGCCCTTGGATCTCGGCACTTCTGGAGACATTCTGGCTTCAGAGGTACTTGGAGGGCAGGCAGAGGCAGACTGGTGGGAGGCTGTTGTTGGGTGGGGAGTAAAAAGAGTGTCAGTAAAGGGCAGTGACCCAGACATAAGGCAAGAGAGACAGAATGACAGGGGTGGGCAACAGAGAGAGATCCCAGGTGAAGGGAGCCTCCTGGGCATCCCCAACTCCAACCCACAGGCCTCCAGCCCTCTCAGGTCTGCACAGGAAGTCCCAGGGGAGCCTAAGGCAAAAGCCACCCAGGAATGCAGGCCCTACTCACCCAGGCAGGATCTGGCCCTGGGAGCCAACCCAGCTCCGCCTCCCCCTTGCTCACCTCTCGCCTTCTTCCATAGCCAGGAGAGCCTGCCCTCCCTGTGGCCTCCCTGAGAGACTGGCACCCTCCCATTCTTACCCACACTGTCCTCCCCCCACCAGTCATCAACAATGGCCCATTCCCTCCCCAGCACATTCTCCACAGCCTTGGCCTCCCCCAGATTCTGGGAGTACCAGGCAGAGCCCTGGGTGGAAACTGCCCCCTGACACCCCCTTCTGAGCGGGCTGGGTCTGAATCACCCAAAGGAGCACTGGAGCCACTCATGGACCCCTCAGATTGCTGACAGAGGCAGAGGACTTGACCTCAGCCCAAACGAGCACCCAGGTCCCAAACAGCCCCATGGGATCCCCTAACTTGAGTCCCCAGGGCCCTTGGGAGGCAGAAGAGAGCAACAGAGCCCAGCTTGCTCTACTCCGTAATCACTGCCCTTTCCTAAACCTTAGTTTCCCTATCTGTGCAATGGGGCAGGCCCTATGCCAGCTCCCAGAGCTCCTGGGGCCGGAATCTAGGACCGTTCACCCTGGAGACCTCGGGCTCTGCCATTTCCACGTCCTCTCAACTTGCTTTCCACTCCCATGCTGGGGCATGCCTCTGCAAGGCAAAATTTAGCCAAGAATGTAAGTATGGCTGAGAGGTGGAGAATGGGCATGGATGGAAAGGTCAAGAGTCCCAGCTGTGGGCCTTGACAAGCCCCCTCCCCTCTCTGGGCTAACAACAGTTCGTTCCTACCTTACAGGGAGGTAGGAGATTTGAGGAACCAAAATGATCTAGCACAATGAAGGGAAGCATGTGATTATTATCACCGTGAGAAGGTTCCGGGCCACAGGGAACTGGGAGGAGGGTTATACAGACAGATAGACAGACATGGAAAGGAAAGGTGCTTGGCACTACAGGAAAGGGTCTGTGTCCCCAGTGGGCCCTAGGGGCCCCTGGCATTCCAAGTATTCTCAGCATAAGGACCTGCAGTGACACCACCTTGATCTTAGGCAGTCAGGCAGGGCCTCAGGCCTGGCCCTCCCAGGCATGCTGCTTCCCCCAGGCGACCCAGCACACCAGCACAAGAGCCAAGGGCTTAATGGCCTGGTGAGCCTCCAGGTGGCCAGAGAGAGAAGGGACTGTTTATGATGCAGTAGGAAAGCAGACATATAAATCAGCCACGGCAGGCTGGACTCAAGGCTCCTGGGAGGCAGCCCTCGGGTCTTCGGGCCACTGGGATTCCCACCCCACCCCACCTTTACTGGGATCCCAAGAACAGAGAGGGTACGAGTGTCCCCCTTACACAGATTGGGAAACTGAGGCTCAGGGAAGTACTGTGCTTGGGGTCACAACTTGGAACCAGCAGAGCCTGTTTAAACACATTTGTTTGCAGCTGATTCTGTCCTTCTGCCCAATCTGTCCCCTTTTATCAGCCTAGAACACCACCCAGGCTAGAGCAGATATAATGCAAGCCTTAGACCAAAGCCCAACCAGACACCTGCTCTAGGGTGTCAGGTGGGTGGAAGCAGAACGAAGCCTGAGCTGATTGCAGAGGAGGAAGGGACAGGCATTTCCTGAGTGCCTCGAACCCACCAGACGTCAGAGGTTGGTGTTTTGCATGCTTTATCTCATGCAAGGCTCGCAAGTGGTCAGTGAGGAAAGTTGCATTCTTATATTTAGGAGATGGAAGCCAGAGGACAGAGAAGAGAGGGGACTTGCTCGAGGTCACAAAGTGTGAAAGCCACAGGTCTGAGGCTGACCCTGAGGGGGTCAGCCACCTCCAGCCCACACAGACCCAGCACCCTGAGCCCTGCCAGCCTGGCAGACCCTTGGGGGGCTCAGACCCACAGCAGCCACAGCCTCTGCTCTGGGCGCTGGTTAACTAGCTCACCCAATGGACAGACCCCGAGACAAGTGAGTTGGCTTGGCCAATGTGCCATGGCTGGCCCCAGGGAAGACGGTGGCCAGAGCTGGGCCTCAAAGAATGAGGAAGACTCAGGTCAGGGGACAGGGGAGGAGGTGAGGGCATTCAGATGGAGCTGCGGGGCCCAGGCACCTCGGTCTGGGAGTCTGGAAAATTCTGTACTGTTCAGGAGTACAGGAGGGCAGACACAATACAGAGGGGAAGACAGGGATTGAGGTAGGAGGTGTAGCTGGGCCTGACACCCCCTCCCTGGGCATTTGGGGCCCATCACCACCAGGGGCCCCAAATACCCAGGCAGGAGCCCATAACAGGGATGGCCCGAACCACCCTATCTTCCCTCCACAGGTTCCTGTCCCAGAGCAAGGATCCCAGTGCAGTCCTTTTCTGGAGTCCCTTGCACCCCAAATCCACCAGGCCCTGGGACCTCCAAAGCGGAGGCTGAGAATAGAGAGGAAGCTAGAGGTACCCTTCCTCTCTAAGGAGGCAGCTTGGGGATGATGGGCCAGGCTCAGGATGGGGAGAAAAGGTAAGAGGGGTTCCAGTCCTGGCTCCAGCACCTCCTTAGCTGTTGGATCCCAGGCATGTCACCCATAGCCTGTCATTATCTGTAAAATGGGCTCAGAAATAACACCCTTGCTGCCTACTTCACAAGGTGTGGGGAGGCCTGTGGGGGAAAAGTACATGAGAAAATGTCCACGGCTAAAAGCTATAAAGCGTAAGGTATCATTATCAGAAATGAGAACTCCAACACCCTGAGGAGGGGAGTGACTTCCCCAAGGTCACACAGCCAGGTGGCAGCACAGCATTGTGTGACCTGGGTCTCCAGATGGGTAGGCCAGGACCCTCCCCTAGCCAGACTGCGAGTCCCAGGGCAGCCGTACCCCTCTGGTGGACCCTCTTTGATGGGTGCAGCCCACCCCCACCAAGCCCAGCTCCTTCAGTCCAGGACCTGCTGCCACTCTAGACCAGATTCCCAGGAATCTGGGAACGGAAGCCCAGCTCTAAGCCCTATAGCTGCGGCTTTGGGCACGTTGCTACAGCCCTGGGACCCTCCACGTCCTCATCTGTAAAATGGGGGCCACTCCGTCACCGACACCATGGCTGCAAAGTGCCCAGGGTGGGGCCTGGCACGTCTTAGCTGCCCAACAGAGGATGGCTCTCTCCTCTTCCTCTGCTGTGCCTGCCTGACCACAGCCAGGCTTAGGCACACATTTCCACGGCTTCCCAGAAAAATGCCCCGAACAATAACTGGGAATATAAATGGGCTGGAAACATTAGATCTTAGAAGAAGGGCACGTTACTGAATGGCTAGTGGGCGGGGGGTGGGGGGGCGAGAATAAAAAGCAGAGAAAGACCCTGGTTCAGAGACAGTGGGGGGACCCTGCCTCCCCAGCCCCCTCACTTGGGGTCCTCTGGGTCCCCCTCAGTGTTCACGGAATGCACCTCTGCCCCTGCACCGGGCCCACATGACGGAAGCCCAGAGTATGTGATATAGTTCGGGGTGGGGGGTATTGTTGAGGGGGAGCACGGAGAGGTGACAAGGCTGGGGTTTCTGTAGTGCTCCTGATGGCTTTCAGGGCTAAATTGGACATATTAGGTTCCCTGTCAGAGCCTCAGTTCTCCTTCCTACAAAATGGGGATGGTGATAAGCGTCTTATCCTCTTGCACATAAATATATAATTGCACATCCTGGAAAAGCTGACGAGGTGGAGGCAGGGGGAAGGTGAGTTTAGACCTCACACAAGCCTTTACCAGATGGGACCAAAGGATTCCTACTGGGAGCTAAGATTCACCACACAGCCTGCAGTGGCCCATTCTACGACTCCGTCAGTTCTCCAGTTGTAGTTCCCAGACCAGCAGCAACAGCATCTCCTAGAAACCTATTAGCTGTCCACTTTCCTGGGCTACCCCCTAAACCAATGGAATCAGAAGCCTTAGGGGTATGATCTGTGCGTTAACAAACCCTCCAGGAGACTCTGCCATATGTCAGAGTTTGGGAACCACCGCCCCCCTCCATGACCCACCTCCTACTCCAGGTAAACTTCCTCCCACAGACTCATCTTCTCATTCCCTGGCTCCCTGAAGGCTGCTGAGAAGGAAGGAGTCACCATGGAGAAAGGTCATTAAATACTAAAGAGATCTCATAATTAGTTAATGACACCACAGGCTCCTGGAAGGGAGACGGGAGGAGGGTCCAAAGTCAGATTCAGACTCTAGTTGAAGAGGAACAGCTCCCCATATCTGGTCTTTTTCCTTCTGTCTCTTACCCGCGCCCCCCCACCCCCAACACAGAACCCAAGCACTGGCCCCTTTCCTTCTATGTGCTCGCTACCTAGCTCCTAGGGACACAGTCCCCTCTCTCCCTAGTGGGGCTAGAGCTAAGTTTGGGGATACATTCTGGTGGGTATGGGGGAAAGGATTTTTCCCTGAGAACCGGTCCCTCGGACCATGAGTTTAAAAACCAGCTGACTAGAAAGCCACTTCTAGGAATCTACTCCGTGGAGAGTATTGGGTGTGAGCACAAGATATATGTACGGACAAGGCAGTCACTCTAGCGACGTGGGAGCTATAGCAAAATTCAAAATGGCCGAAACGTGCAACAGTAGGAGAATGTGAAACTGGGTCATGGTGGATCCACACAGTGTGATACTACAGGGCTGGGAAATGTGCTGAGGAAGAATATTGAATAACATGGAACAATCCTCCCTTTACAATGTTAACCCACTGTGGCGGCAGAGGAGGTGGTTCATGTGGTATAATCCCAACCGTGTGTGTGTGTGTGTGTGTGTGTGTGTGTGTGTGTGTGTACACCAAACTGTTCACAGTACTTATTTCTGAGTGGTTCTTGCCTCCTTTACATCTATCCCTTAGCCTCTAAGTTTTTCCACAAAAAAATATTTCATCAGTAATTATAAAGTTGTGTGTGTGTGTGTGTGTCTGCCCATTTGGTTTGGATGGAGAAGACGTTTCTAAACAGTTGAGAGAGATAGCATTCCTACCTCAGAACCACCGGTCTGGGTGGCCTCTGCTACAAGGGGGACATGGCCTCTCCCAGGGAATGTCCCCATTCTATGTGGACGTCATCCCAGTGCACATGATCAGGACCGTAAGTGGAAGCTAAGGGAGGATAGGTTTGCTCAAATTCTATAGCATATATATTTTTTTTAAGAGTCAGATCTGGGGCACCTGGGTGGCTCAGTTGGTTGAGCGACTGCCTTCGGCTCAGGTCATGATCCTGGAGTCCAGGGATCGAGTCCCGCATCAGGCTCCCTGCTCAGCAGGGAGTCTGCTTCTCCCTCTGACCCTCCCCTTTCTCATGCTTTCTCTGTCAAATAAATAGGTAAAATCTTAAAAAAAAAAAAAAAAAAAAAAAAGTCAGATCTGTGCAGGGGAGAAGGACTCCTTATTTCTCTATGGGAGTGGCAGGCGCAGCCTTCATTTACCATTCTCTGGCTTTTACTGAGGGAGCTTTTTGTGCAGGGCTCGCTGCTAAGCGTTTCACCCATACCCATTACCTCATGTAACCCTCCCGCCGGCAAGCCACGGCAGAGGTACCGCTATCATTCCCCAGTTCATGGATAAGGAAACCAAGGTTCTGGGAGGTTGAGAAACTTGCCTAAAGGTGAGCAGATGCTGGGAGGAGGAGCTGGCCCACACCTAGATCCCCTACTTGCAGCTTGCCCCCAGGGGACTTCTGACACGCAGGGTTTGAAGAGCATGCTCTACAGTGTCCTGGCAAAAGAGGAGCCTCTAGCTCACCCCGCCAGGAGAGGGCATGGGCAGAGAGGAAGGGGATCAGCGGGCCTTGCCGAGAGCCTCTAAATGTTCAGTGCAAGTAGACCCACACATCCTGCCTGCCTCAGTTATTCCCCCGCTGTGTGGTCAGGAGCGGTCGAGGAGGTGAGCTGTCGACGTGACCCACAGGGACCCAAGGACTAGCCTCCCACTCACTCACGCAGGACCTCAGACAAACCAGTCCTCCCGCAGCCCCACTGACTTTTTATTTCCTCTACACACCACAGCATCTCACCGGGTCCCATGGCAACAACATTCCAATAAACCATCTCCTAAACCAGTGACTGTGAAAGTGATTTTCCAACTGTAGTAGAATTATTCATTGTTAGCATTATTATTAGCGATGACAAATTAACATCTATTGAGTGCTTACTGCTTACCTGACATCATTCAAAGTGTCTTCTATTTATCAATGGAACGCATATTGCCCTCTCCGCTTGTTTCCCTAAGGAGGGACCTCTACCAGAAGAACACCTCTAGTCTCGCTCCGCCTCCTCCCTTACTTCCTGGACCCCAACAGAGGCTTCTGTGATTGGCTCGTCTCGAAGACGCACTGGGCATGCTCGGCGGGGCATGCAGCCTTCCATCCCGGCTGCCCTCCGCTCCTACCACCTGCTCCTGCAGGGAGGCTGGACCCTGTCCAGCGCTGCTTGTGACCGGACAGGTAACTCTGCCAGTTCGACGGCAGACGGTTGGAGAGCCCTCTGGGCCCCGGATCTAAAGCCGTGTTCTTCGGCCAGCTTTCTCAGGGTTGATGCTTCCTGTCCGAGCTCCATCTCTGTCATCTGTTTCCATTTGGTTCCAAATTCAGAAGAAGGGGTCTCTCTAAAACCTCAAAATATGTTAAGATCCTTTAATCCTTATAGCGCGGCCCCGAATTAGAGATTATTATCATCTCTATTCTATACAAGAGGAAATTAAGCCCTCTGGTGTCAAGGACTGTTGAAAAGCTTTCTAGGCAGGCAGCGCTCAGGATGTATCCCCCGGGGATGGAAGTTGGGATGATACTCCCAACTATATCCGACTCTTGTCTCCCAGGCTCTGAGGCCGGTGGACATAGCCACTGCTTCCACAGACACTCCCTCTGTCTTTTGATAAAAGGCTTGGCAAACTGATACTCACATCAAACCAACACCCAACCCCTTTGGGAACAAATATGATTGATCAACAACAAAAATCAGACTGTGATCCCAAGTTCAAAGAATATCTTTCTGTTTAAATATGTATAGTAAGTTTCTCCATAGCTTTACTGCATAAGTCCATTCCTTCTTTCGTGAGCATAAGACTATGGAATCATTGCAGGAGATTCAGAAAATTGAGGAAAGAGGAAAAAATAAAGGTCTGTAATCTGATCTGTATAATCCCATTATTGTGTATTTAAATGTACTTATTCATCTACTTTTCAGCCTGGAGTACAGTTGTGGGGTGGGGGAAGCTCTGCTATTCTGTGTCTACAGAGCGCCCATGAGGAAACCAGGACCTGCCCACAGTGGCTGTCTGTCTTGGTGCAGGAGAATGGACTGGGCACCCAGAGTCCTCTTTCTGAATAAATCCCTGAGACAGCCAGCTGTGACGTCACGTGTGCCTCATTTACAAAAGTAAATTGCAGCAAATGCAGGATAACAGTTTCTAGTTCTTCAGCCCAAGAAAGGCTGTGACTTGTCCAAGGTCACAAGGCAAGTAAAGGACAGGCTAGGGTCTCCCGATCCCCACACTCGGGCTATTCACCAAGCTTTCCTGCTCACTCCCCAAAGACTGAAATCCTGCTTCCTCTTAATAATAGCAGCACTACCAAAACCAGCTGAAATACGTATGTATGTAGCACTCGCCATGTGCCAAGCACATGTCATAAGTGCTTCATATATATTAATTCACATCATTCTTGGGGCGCCTGGGTGACTCAGTCATTAAGTGTCTGGCTTCATCTCTGGTCATGATCCCAGGGTCCTGGAATTGAGCCCCGCATCGGGCTCCCTGTCCCTTTCCCACTCCCCATGCTTGTGTTCCCTCGCTCACTGTGTCTCTCTCTGTCAAGTAAATAAATAAAATCTTAAAAAAAAATCACATCATTCTCAACAGCCCTATGAGGTAAATACTATTATGATCCCCGTTGTAGATGCCGAAACAGATGCACAGAGGGGCTAAGACACTTGCCCAAGGTCTCACCCAGCAAGCAAGTAGCAGAGGCAAGAATCACCTTTTAGGCAGTTAGGTTGGTTCCTTCCCAACTTGGGCCAACCCCAGCTGGTCCCCAGGCAGGCTTCTGGAGCACTGACTGCCTGAAGAAGAAAAACAACCTAGAGGCTCACCTCCCTAGACAAAGTCACCCTGCAACTTCCCATCAGATCCAGGATGTGAACCCAGACTTCCAGCGCTTCATCCACTTTCCTACATTGGTTCTAGAAGCCTAGGTTCAGAAACAACCACTTCTTTCCCAGATCCCCCCTCAGCACAATAAAGAAAGTCAGGAACAGGGCCCGAAGAAGAGTCAGAAGCCCCCACTGTGGGGAAAGAAGCCAGAGGGGACAGTGAGGGGCCTCCCAGAGTGACACACCTAGTGGCCTGCAAAGAGACTGTCAGGGATGGGCCTCCCAGAGGGCACTTTCCCATTTCCCCAGCCTGAGCCTGTGCCCTCACAGGACAGTAGCACCTTCCACAAATAACACAAACCAAGCCAGGGTTCACTGAGGGCCAAAGTGGACCCTTCACCAGGCTGGAGCTAGAGGAAGTCGAGCTGTTCCCTTCTCAGGAGGGGAAAGGCCAGGCCTCACAAGGGAAGCTGAAGCCCTGACCGAAGCAGTCCCAGGCCAGCCAAACCATTCTTGCCTCCCTGGTCCCGGGTTCCAGGAGCAGGATGGGCAGGCCTGAAGGGCAAGGCATGGGCATCCAGACCCAGCTTTCCAGCTCCACCTTTGCCAAGGAGTCGCCAAGGATCTGGCACCGAGCTGGGTCCTACTGGGCCACCCCGAGGAGAATCACTTACTTATTCATTCAACCATCATTTCCCGAGAGCCTGCTGTGTACCAGGTCTTGTGCCAGGAATCAAGGATACAGAGATGGACAGAGCAATCCCTGCCTGCAAGGGTTCATGGAGTCACTCCATATGCCACCAAAGAGCAGCGGGAGAGTAAAGTACTCAGTGCAGAAAAGCACAGAGGAAGGGGGAGGGAAAGGAAGGGTTTAGAGAAAAGCTGCCATCCACATTCAGACCTCCTTGCCCTCAGAAAGCCTGGGGTCGCACTGGGAGGCACATGCCCCAGGGAATGCACTTTTTGTTCTATGCTCATGTCATCCTGTGAGGCTGTTCCCATTACCCAATTTACAGATTCAGAAACTGAGACTCAGAGAGGGTCACAAAGCTGGGAAGGGCAGAGCCAAGATTCTAGCTCCAGAGTCCAGCCACCGCCATGCTCTACCACCTCCCTGATCCAGCAGACAGGCAGAAGGTAGGTAAGGCGGCTTCAGGTGGGGTAAGCAAGGGTAAGGAAAGGAGGTGGTCTCAATTCTTGCCTGTGTGAGAGGAATCACCCAGTTCACCTGATGTGTGTGTGTGTGTGTGTGTGTACGCACACACACACACACACACACACACACGTGCTCACAGGGGCTCTACTTTACAAACAACAGATTCCGGGCCGCAGAACTTCCTAAGAGCCAAGGAAAGGAACGAAGCACCACAGAGAAGGGAAGCCCAGAGAGGAGAAGGAACTTACCCGAGGTCACATAGCCTATAAACAAAGGGGCTGGAACTAATTCCAAGAACCAGAACCCAAGGCCTCTTCTCTCCCACTCAGCTGCTTCTCTGTGTCAGCACAGAGTGAATCAGCTGCTGACAGGAAAACCAACGTGTAGGGGGAACCCCAGGGGTGAGTCAGGAACCAGCCAGCCCCCAGACACCAACTGGGCTGTGACAGAAGCCCTGAGCCTGTGGTTGGCCTCCTCACAGGCAGCATCAGGATGGGGTGAGGGGAGAAGAGAAGCAACACAGACCACAGCGCTCATTGTGTTTACCTCTGGGCTTCCCTCCTGTCTCCTTGGATCCAGGCTTAGAGGAGGGGAAACCGGTGGGCAGGGCAGCTCCTGCTGAGATGAAACAGGCCCCCCCAGCCCTGGCCCCATCCTGTCCCACAGAGGGGCCCAGGCTCTTGCCTCCCTCCCACCTCTTGCGGAGCCAACTCCTGACTGTTTGATGCTCTTGATTAAACCCTAACCGCCCCCTCTCAGCTTCCCCTGGGGTGGAAGAAGTGGTTATAACGGTCTAAAGTAAAGGGTCAGGGCCAAGCCAAAACCAGGGGGTGCCAGCTGGCCCCAGATGCTCCAAATCCACGGGAATGTTCGAGGCTTGGGTCTGCTCAGCCTTGGGCCAGGAGGGGGCTGTCTGGTGGAACAGGGTTGGGTCCTCAGGCTGGGGAGGTATGAGGGGGAGGGAGAGCTTCTAGGCAGTGGCTCAAAAGTCTGAAGCTGAGAGAGAGAGAGGAGAGAAGGGAAGAAAGAGAGACGGGACTGCCCCACATTGCAGAAACTTGAGAAGAGCCAACCAAAATCCACTCCCCCACACGTGGGAAATTTGTGTCCCCACCACCTAACCTTTCACCCCAGCCCTCCCTGGGCTGTAGCCAGGAAGGGGAGCGCCCCAGGCACTTCTCCCCATCCACCCTGCTCTCAAACCCACGCTGACTGGTGCAAGCTCCCACCACTTGCCCAGATGTCCCCCCAACAACCCCCCGCCCCGTAGGCAAGCACAGGGCCTACTGGGCGGCTTCCTCCCTATCACTCCATGGCACGCCTCACCCTCCCCAGCATCTCTGAGCCCCTGCTAGTCACCAGGGTGGAGGCTGGGTGGGAGAATATGAAGAAAAACAGGGCACACGTGGGGATCCTTCCTCTTCTCCCCGAGTCACCCTGGCTCCCCTCCCACCCCTCTGATGGCACCTCTTCCATCACTCCCAGCAGCAAACATCCCCAAAGGCCCGCAGGTCCCTCCTTCCCCAATCACCACAGCCCTGGGATCCTTCTCCCTTGACCACTGAGTCCCTCACCCCAGCACATCTGGCAAACTGGTTTCCTAAAGCGCGCCTCTGAATACGTCACTCCCCGGCTCAACAACCTTCAGTGGCTCTCACTTTCTGCAAATCAGATCCAAACATCTCACCTTGGCATTGAAGGCCCTCCAAGAGTTGATCCAACTTACCATTCCCCCCTTCACAGCCCTGCTGAGTCCCAGTTCTTCAGCCAGACTGATCAAACTAGCAGTTTCTTAAAAAGTCCCTGAACACTGTGACCTCCTGCTTTTGCCTAGGTATTTTCCTCTGCCCAAAACTGTCACTGCAGCAGGGGAAACCTTCCCAATTCTTAAGACCCACCCCAAATTCCACCTCTCCCATGAAAGTTCCCTGTAATACTTTTTTCATTGATCTCCTGTCAGGGTCACTGGTATCCCTTCCCAGACAGTAAGCAACTGACATGGGGGCAGTGTGTCATCCTTTGTCATGCGTCATGTGGGCTGGAGGGGTGGTGGGGAAGACTTCCAGTATTTGCTTCCTAAGTACTCTTTAAAATGAACATCTTCTCCTTCCCCACCCTCCCACCCCCAGCCATGGGCCCCACTTAGTGACCCTCCTCCTCCCCCACAACACCACACTCTAATCTTGGGCTGTTCACATGCTTGGACAGTGGAGACTGATGCCCCAAGCTGATCCAAGCCCAATTGGGCCTGGCTCCTTGGGAGTCCAGGAGCCCCTTACCCTCTGCCCTGGTTTCTCTAGGATCTCACTGCTTCTAAGCACCCTCCCCTCCCAAAGGCACACACACGGTCTCCTCCCTATAGAGCAGTCTTCAGTCACACTCTGTCCCATACTACTTTCTAGCTGGTTCCAGAGTGTTCCAGGGTTCATCTCCTCAGGACATTCAGGGAACCGACTTGCAGCACCCCCAGTCTCCTTCGGTGCCCAGCCTTGACTGAACAGGTTAACAAGTGCCCACATTGACCATCACCTTCAACCCAGTGGAATAGCTGGCCTCCAGACACCAGAGCAGTACAAAGCCATGAAATCTCACCTGGCTCCAGGCCCTGGGCGTGTGTTATCTTCCCCAGCAGAGGCATGGTGGGGTTGGGGGAGCCTTACTGTCAGCAGCCCCAAATGAGGGCAGAGCCCAGGTCTTTCTAGGTCGTCTCTGTATCCCCTAGCTCCATTTCATGTATAGTAGGTGCTCAGTAAACATTATAACTGGACAACCACCAGACCCAAGCTCTATGACAGAAAACCCAGCCACTCTTTGGTCCAGATGACACACTCCCCAAACGTGAAATGGACAAAGGGATGCAGGTGGCAGTTGGCAATTTCTGGCACTCACAGGGTCAAGAATGGCTGCAGCCTGCTCTCCAAAAACAGGCTAATTCCCAGGCAGGAAGCCAGTCCATCACCTGCCCGCCTCCCTCAGAGCAGCTGTCATATAGCGAGGGCTCACTGGGTGCCTGACGTCTTGCTAAACACTGTATATGAATTACTCTGTTTAGTCCTCGCCATTGCCCTTGGATTCTGCCAGGACTCCCATTTTACAGATGCGGAAACTGAAGCTTGGAGGGAAGTGCAATCCTAATCAGTTTGGTCCCAGAGCTTCAGATCATGCTCACTGAATGAGGCTGCCCAGCTGCTATGGCCCTGGCACAGAGCACCCACTAGCACCAGGAACAGAAACCTCCAGGCCAATGAACTAACCCTGAGCATGCAGCAAGAGCCCCGGGCCTTAGGCTTGACTATGGACCCGAAGTTTGTCGGGGTTTTCCCCTTCTCTCCCCGCCCCACCAAGAACTTGTCCCCTGGTTTCCAACCATGGCCTCCCAGGCCAGGTCACCTGGAAATGCCCCAGGAAGGGGACAAAAGCCCCTGCTGAGGATGTGGTCTGAAGTATTACTGGGATCTCAGTGTTGGGGGGGAGGGGAGACTGACGTTTCCTTGCTTTACGCTGCTTCCCCGGGGCTTGTGGGTTCAAGCCCCATCGGAGAAACTAGTGTGAACTTTAAAGTACTTCGCTTAACTCTAGGGGAGCGTTCCCTTGGCCCAGCGCCACAGGGCAGGGAGAGCCAACCAGCGCGCTGTGAACACCGATGGCTGAACTGCAGTCCGCTCTCACCTGCCAGCCCTCGCCTTCCAGGGCTTTTGTGAGAAAGGGCAACCGGCGCACGGAGTTCACCTGGTTCAACCTACTCCGTTTACGGAACCCAAGAAGCCCAGAGCAGGGTCGGGGAGTCGGGCCCGGGGCCGCACAGCTGGTAGACGACACAGCCGGAGAACTGGGGGTCAGGACTCGGGTACTTAGTCTCATTTACACCCATCAGCTGCTGCTGTCACTTGCTCCGAGAAAGCTGCCCAGGCGGGCTCTGGAAGTGGAGACGAAAACTAACTTTGCTACTGTTGGTCCGGCCGGCCTCCCCCCTGCCCCTCTCACCTTCTGGCTTTGCTTTCTGCTCGGCGCTGCAAGCCCGGAGTCGCCCGCTCACGCCCGCCTGCGTCCGACTGCGCAGCTCTGGGCTCAGTCACTCTGCAGTCCTCCCCGCGACTGTCGGGGAACGCAGGGGCTGGAGCAGGCCCCGCCCCCGGAGGACACGCCCTGGACACGCCCCCTGCCCTGCGGGAATGTTGCTGCCTCCGAGCCCGACCCGGCTCCGCCCACCAGGACTCCCTAGGAGATAGCCGTCAGCCCCGCCCCCGGCCTGGGGGTGGGAGGGACTCCTCTTGCCCCGCCCCGCCCATTGTGGCCTCCCTAATTCGCCCGCCTCCTCGCCACGCCTCCTCAGATGTGTACTCAGCGCCGCTCCTGCCACCTGGCCCCTCAAGGCTGGATCCTGGCTCCTAGCCCTACCCGGGTCGCGCTCGAGCTCTGCTCGGGAGGGGTGGGGGGGGAAGCCCTACTCACTGCTCTGCCTAGCGGCCCCGCCCCTTCTGAGGCCTCTTTGTCCGTCCCAGACTCCCCCCAGACCCTCCCGCCACCCCGCCGGGGTCACGTTCTCCTTTCCCCCTGACCCAGCCCCCTCGGGCGAACCCCCGCCCCAGGCTCGCCCTTCCCTGCCTCAGTGCCTCCCTAATCCTGTTCTGCCCTGCCAACCCCAACCCGGGGCGGGCCGGCCTCGGCCCCCAAGCTGGCATTCCAGGGCGGGTGTATCCGGGTGCGACCGGGGACGGCGTGGGAGCGGTTTGCGTTCCAAGTTGGAGCCCTTATCAGCAGGCGCCCTGGGCCCAGGCGCTTTTTGAAAATACTAACAACCACTGATTGGACCCTTGCCAGAGGCCCAGCTCAACGCCAAACCATGTTAAAAGGACTGGCCCTTAAATTCACACAAGTCTATGCGATGGTGCTCTTGTTGCGCCCATTTCACGGGTGAACGGCCTGAGGCTGGGAGAAGGGTAGTCGTGGCCTCTGAGTCCCACGCTGGAGAGGAGCCGGATCCAGCCCCAAGCCCTGAATCACAAGCTCAATGCTACCCTGGCTTGCCTGGACTGGCTCCTGAAAAGTGGCCCAGGCCAGCCAATTGTTGGGGCTGAGCTCAGCAGGCTGCCAGGGGTGAGGAAGGAGGTGTGGGCTGAGGAGGCAGGTAGCAGGAAGAGCTGCTGGCCTGAGCCCCAGAAGCTAGTTTTCTCCCTTAAGAAGTGACTCAGAATTAAGATGGACTGCAAAGATCTCCAGACACCTGTGTCCCAGCCCTACGCACTCCCAGGCCCAGGGATCAGCCCCAGGCAAGTTTCCTCGCTATGACCAGGACCATTCACCTTGCAGCTGACAAAGCTCTCTAACTCCCATTATCTCACTGGCATCTCACAAGGACGCCATTGTGGGGAGGGTATGATTATGCCCGTTGTGCCTGGGTGGAGTAGGGCGGGGAACTGGATCCCAGCCCAGCACCATGGTTCCCAAAGCATGGTGCCTTGGAACAGCAGCTGCCTCAGCAGCATCTGGGACCGTGTTAGGAATATGTGTTTTGGAGCCCCATCCCCGACCAACTGAATGAGAAACTCTGGGGGTAGAAGCCCAGCAATTTGTTTTAACAAGGTCTCTAGGTGATTCTGAATCACAAGCAAGTTTGAGAACCATCGAAGAAGAAGGTAGGGTGGTCTGAGAATCACGAAGACAGGGAGCATCCCGGGAGCCTTGTGACCCAAGGCAAGGCAAGGCAAGGCAAGGTACTGAACTTCTCTGGGAGAAACCCATACAAGGGGAATAATAGTACCACCAATCTCGAGGGTGGCTGTTGAGAATTAAGTGCGATAATGTTCATGAAATGTTCGCCCGCTCTTGCACACTGTGCATGCTCAGTAAATGTTCTCTTTCCAGTAAAAAGTCTCCTTTATAGAATCTCCACACCAAGTCGGGAGAGTGGGGCTGGGGTCGGGGGAGTGGGGCTGGGGGGGTCTTTAAGCCCAGTAGAGTCCATTCTGTTGTTCTTCCTACAGTGGGATACCATTTTTTCCTGCAAGCAGCCAGCAGTGTAAGCTCTCAGATGACGTTGACACCGGTGGTCCCACGGCCACTTTCAGAACCACGGTGCTATTCCATCTTGGACTGACTTCCTAGCCAACCCATGCAAAATGGGCATAAAAATACCCTCCTCTTCTACCCTGTTCTGTGCCCCCTCCCTTCAGGCTGGGGGTGTGTGATGGTGATTGGCAGTTGGCAAAACAGCTGGATCCCATCAGTCCCTCCTTCCCCACCAGGCCGACTTTCAGTCACATGAGTCCCAACAGCTACCCCTTTTGGTCTGTCACTCCAGATTAGAGATAGTGGCAGCTGTGGCAACACGGAGGGGCCATCTGCAGGCAGATTCTAGAATCTCTGCCGTACTCCCCTACCACCCTCTAGAGCCCCCTAGAAAAGAGTCCTTCTAGAGGAGCTAGAGTCTATCGGTCCTATGCCACAGAACTCCCCTAACATGTTGTTATGAAAATTGAGGCCCACACAAATAAAGTGTTTAAGAAATATTCCTTATCATGACCAAGAGGGCCATGTTTGAATTTAGAATTCTTGGACTCTTTAGAATTCTCTGTAGGAATATCGCAGTGTGGAGTGGGTTAGCCCTGACCCCTCAAAACTCAGCCCATCTGCTCAGATCCTCTTCCCAGCCCCCTATCTATCCTGCGCACACAAGTGGCCTAGGGCTTGGGCACATACACACCCCAGCCCATGTGCCCAAACTCTGTCCACACTTCTTATCTACAGCTGCCCCTCACTCACCCCTCTAGGAGTGCCCCTGTACCCTCGGAAGGATGAACCTGGGGAATTTGCTTATGTGGACCATTTAGGCAGAGGTTTCCAGGGTTTTGGTTATCTGAAGCATGACTGTGGAAGGCAGTGAGGTGTAGGTTCCGAGTGGACACAGGTGGCCCTCTTGCCTGGGTCTATGAGTGGCCCTGATATTTGTCCCTGTCTCCCCAGCACCTAGCACACTGCCTGCTACATATTGGAAGTTTAAGTCATTGAGGAGATGTGTGTCTGAAGTATTTACTAAAATATCAGATTGGCTTGGCTCCCCCCAGTGTTTCCTCTCTTCCAGCCAGAGTCAGGTTTTGTCATGACTTACCCTGGGCATTTTGCTGGGCAGCCTCTAGTGAGAGGGATGACTTCCTTCTTTCGGGAAATTCTTCAGGCCATTCCAGAAGTGAAGCCTGGATTTGGGGAGCTGGGAAAAGGAACAGGAAGAACTACTCTAGAAAGACTTGAGAGAAGATACCAGATGGACAGCTTGGAAGTAGGGGAGATGGTGGTGTGGCAAGACTTTAAAAGGCTAAGAGCGCCTGCATGGCTCAGTCAAGTGTCCAACTTTTAATTTTAGCCCAGGTCATGATCTCTGTGATCATGACATCGAGCCCCACATCAGGCTCCATGCTGAGCATGGAACCTGTTTGAGATTCTCTCTCTCCCTCTCCCCCTGCCCTCTGTCTCTCCCCCTCTTGTGCTCTCTCTCTTAAAAAAAGAGGGGGGTATGCTATGACTATGGGGTTCCCAGTCTCTCAGATGAATCCCCCACCTCAAAGGGGCATAGGAACTGCAGAGCAGGAGACCTGAAGGTCCTTATGGTCAAGAACATAGGTGTCAGAGTCTTGTTGGTACCTAGGTACCTAGGTCTAGGTAAGACCCTAAGACTTTGATACAACTCTGGGAGGAGGGACGGAGGGAGAGTAGTGTATCTGTTTCCTATTGCTATGTAGCAAACCACTCAATCATTTATGTAGCTCATAAATCTGCAATTTGGGGTGGGTTCACCGGGGAAGACTTTTCTCTGTTCTCTGCAACATCCGCTGGTTGAGTTGGAGGTCCAGGAGCCTTCACAAGATGGTGCACTCACATGGCTAGCCAGTTGGTGCTAGATGCTAGCTGGGAACTCAACGAGAGCTTCGGACCAAGACCTCACTTCCTCTCCACGAGGCCTCTCTGCAGGCTGCTGGGGCTTCCTCACTGCCAGACAGCTGGGTTTTAAGAACAACTAGAGAACAAGGTAGAAGCACATGGTGTCTTGGGACCTCAGTCCGAAGCCATGTGGCATCACTTCCCTTGTATTCTATTCATGCAGGCAACCGCAAAGGCCCCCCGGGGTTCAAGGGGAGGAGACATAGTCCCCCTCTCTTGAGGACAGGGTGGCAAAGTTCTAGAAGAGATTGCAGAAGAGAAGAGGCTGTCACAGCCATCTTTAGAAAACACAGTCTGCACCAAGTGGTTCCTCAGAATAAGTGGAGAAGTTCCTCTCGTGGGAACTGAGTGTCTGAATTAAGCCTATTTAAAGAGAAAGGTATATGAGGTCTCTTGGACAAGCGTTCGTGCACAGATGGGTAAGAAGGCTGGTGGACCATGAGTCTGGTGCACTTGGGTTATTTGGGATCTTCCTTCTTCCAAGAGTCCTCAGAATAGAGGTAAGACTCCTCACCATCTACACTGTCTCTTTAAGGCGTACATGTAAACACTATTCATTTGATCCTCTTAACAATGGCTTCCACGATCTTTTCAGAGATCTGATGCCCATTTCCAAGGCGTGGAAATAGAGACCCTCAGAAGGTAAGTAACTTGCCCAAGGTCATACAGCTAGTCAGTGGCGGAGGAAAGAGAAATGACAGTTTGTCACCAACCCAGTTTGCTGTTGCAGACACTGAGCCCCGGGAAGCCCAAGTTGGGCAGAACCCAGATACCCAGATTCTGAGCACCCAACCCTGAGCCACGCAGGCCATCCCTAAAGGCTCACAATGGGTTCAAACAAACAAACAAACAAACCAAAAAACAAAAACAAAACCCTCCCTCTAGGGCCTTGAAGGGACCCTGTTTCCAGCCTAAGAAGCAGAAAGGATGTCAGTCCCCAGTCCCCGGAACACTGGGCTGTAGCCCTCGCTTGGCACAAGTCTTTCCAATATCTGTCCTCACAAGTAGTCAACAGCAGTTTCTGAAACCTGAGCTCATTTGAATGCATTCAGCAGGGCCACAGACCTTTACTAGCTTCTCCAAAGGACTCTGCGAGGATCTGAACTCCAAGCTGTTTGTAGCTGGGGAGGGCCCGTCTTCCCACCAGAGACACTGACCCACAGATTCCTTCCCAGCTCAGCCATTTCACAAAAAGCATTTAGACCCCTGCTCTGATCCCCACCTCCGGCCCCCTGCTACAACACAGGGTCTGAAGGTTAATGCCACCCAGCCCTGGTCTCAGGGCCTTTTGGCACAGTGGGGAAGCTGAGGCATAAACAGGGGTGCACCGTAGGCTTACTATATGAACTGCAAGGGGAAACCAGTAAGAACAACCTTCATGGGCGCCTCGGTAGCTCAGTGGATTGAGCCTCTGCCTTCGGCTCGGGTCATGATCTTGGGGTCCTGGGATCAAGTCCTATGTCGGGCTCTCTGCTCAGCAGGGAGCCTGCTTCCCTCTCTCTCTCTCTCTCTGCCTGCCTCTCTGCCTACTTGTGATCTCTCTGTCAAATAAATAAATAAAATCTTAAAAAAAAACAACCTTCATTTTCCAGGTAAGCTGTCAAATTGCGCCAGACATTTTAAAAAATGACTCCGAATATATTTAACTAATTTGATGGCTAGCATTTGCAAAGCACCTCACATATTATAAAGCTTTTTTTTTTTAACTGTTGGAAATGATTCAGTGATGTCTCCCCATCCACAATTCCCTGGATACCTGTTTTTCTCCCCTTTCAGGCTTTGGCTCAACCCTGTGGCGGGGGGTAGGGCACCCCAAACAGTCCTGAGCCCATGCCCCAACATATGTTAGTTTATGGATTTATTATTGAGACATATTATGATTTCACTAACCATTTTGGATATTTTGAACCATACAGAGAAACAAAATTTAAACATATGAGACAAAAAAAATTTAAAATATTAAATACATACAAAAATAAAAATAAAGAATGATAAGCCTCTCTCAATTATATTTCCCTTGCAAGCCAGCAGCTCACACTGGAGTCCAGCTATCACGACCTCCTTGCCCACTCACGCCCAGGTAAGAGTTGCTGGAGCAGAAAACAGAGAATGTTGCTCAAGGCGACCCTTAACTTCTTTATCTCCAGATACTTACAAGTCCCTCAGGTGGACGGGGAGATGCTTTAGGAAGGGGAACTGCCATTTTACACCTACTACTGGGTAGAACTGCACCAAACCCGTGTGAGAGCCCTCTCTGAATCAGGCTGAGGTCAAAGAGAACACTCCTGGGCCCACGAAGCCAGTGGGGTAGACACACTCCCCCTGGTACGGTTAAGAATACAAAGGCTCAGAGTGGTGAGTTGAAAAAGCTTTGAATTTGTCACCAGCATTTCAAAATTGGGAAATTTCACATAACGTGTAGATTGACAGCTTCTGTTGAAAAATAAGAAAATCCAAACACCCTGATATACCTTCTGACAGGGGGACAACTGGCTGGGCCTGAGTGTGGCCTCCCCCTTCACTTATAATCTACACCCTGGAGCTGACCGCAGTCCCCGGCACTCCCTGTTGCCCACCCAACCCGCTTCTCCTGTTTCTGTGAGCTCTGCAGGCAGCTGGGTTTGCAATCCCTGGTGGGACAGATGCTGGTTGAACTGGTGTTCAACTGAGAACTTCCTGAGTAGGGGCACCACAGAGACCTTTGAGGAAGACCAGGACACCCTGTTCTGTTTTCCCCTCCTCTCCACCATCCTCCCGAGGACAGCTGCAGGATTAGCACAAGCCCCCCTGGGAGAGATGGCACAGGCTCCAGTGCCCCTCTCTGCTAACTTCCTAGCCCTGAGACCCGAGGCACACTCCCCACCTCCACCTCTCCCGGTCCGTTTTCCGCCCTGTAAGGTGCACACACAGGGTTTAGCTACCTTAGCTCTGTAACATGGACTTGCTAGTTATCTCCAAGTCATTGCTGTGGCCCACAGAAGTGGAGAGAGAAAATACAAACAAAACGATGCCACACCCTTCCCTCCAAAATGAGCATGTATTGCCCCCTGGTGTCCACACTGCTCAGTGCAGCCAATCGGGAGAGGCAGGAGAGAGACCTGGAGAGGGAAGGGGTGGGGGAGCCGGGGATATGTCCCAACCTGCTTCCCACCTGGTCCTGGCTTCCGTTCAGTCAGGCCCCCAGGAGCAGAGCGGGGCCCTGGCATGAGGGCCAGGCTAGGGTAGACATGAAATTAGGTCTTCTCAGCAGATCCCACCAAAGGAAATAGGGTGTGGGATTCAGGAGCGTGTTCTTGGGGGCTTACAGTCCTCCTGGTGTCTGGAGGCCTCGAGGACCTGGTGAGTCCAGTTTAACAATGGTGACAAAATAATATTAACTACAGTAGGCACTGTAAGCACAAGAAGTGGGATCTAGTTGTTGATGTAGAAAACTTCACTAGAAGGCACTCACCAACCCCCCTAAATGTTGTAGGGAGAGGTGGGTTGGCTGGAGAGTCAGGCTCAAACCCCACTGCAGAACCGGCCCAATAGGACAACTGTCACTGTCACCATGCTCTATCCGATGCCCTCCAGGCTCTAGGAAGTCAACTTCGCTGCCCTTGGTAGGACTGCCCCCCAACTCCCCTGCAGGAGTTTACCCCAGTCAGTCCAGTAAAGCACGCAAGCCCCTGGCAGAGCCCAGAGTTCTGATGCCCACTTTGGGAGGTAGAACTTGTCCAGGGGGAGTTTCCTTAAATATAGAAAGACTACTCAAAAGACACAGGGCAGGGCAGCTGTGAGAGTAACAGACGGCTCTGCCCAACGGAAGGTCTGGGCGTGGTCCGGGCCCTGGGCCTAGCCTCTTCTCATCCACACTCCGTCCCCCTGAGGTGGGAACATCATCACCTCCCTTTCATGGAGAAGAAAGCTAAGGCTCAGTAAGTTTAAATTCATTCAAATAAGATCCCACAGCTGATAAGCGGCAAAACTGGTGGCAAGCCAGGGACTGCCTGATTCCAAAACTTTAAAAATATGCTATATTGCCCCCTTTCAGTGCCTTCGTTTTCAGGACCCACATCCATTGACTGAGAATGAACCAGGGAGTCTAGAACGAGGGCCTAGAAGGGACTTCATCCTAAATATTTCCCTAACACCCCCCACCCCGTATTAGTCAGCTTTTCTGAGGTTGTGCTACAGGAACCAAGAACCCCAAACATCTCATTGACTTACAACAGCAAAAATCTGTTTCTCCTGTATGTGAACGACTGCTGAAGGTTTCTGTGGGTCAGGTGGCCCCTGCTGTCTGTGTCTTTGTCATTCCTAGGTCCAAGATGAAAAACTGGACCCTATTTGGGATAGGCTCTTTTCATGGCCAAGCCCCAGGATGGATCACATAACTTGTGCTCGAATATCGCGTGTGTCCCTTCTGCCCACATTCCACTGGTTAAAGTAAGTCGCATAGTAGAACTTTGCATCGGCTCCTGCAGGGGAGCCCGAAACTGACCACACTTTAGCCCCTGCAATGCTGGAATAAAGAACTGGGGTCAGTGCTTTCCAGAGCAAGCTTTATGGTGATGATCAGCTTTATGTCTTTGACGATGTACCTGAAGTCCACTATGGTGGTTCAGTGGGGAGGGGCTTTGGGCCCACTGCCCTCTTCCTCCGGCCCTGCTCTCCACTCTTTTGTAGATATCAGAATAGGATTTCTTCTGAAGAGAGGGCAGCGCATGCGCACACTCAGACTTGAAAAAATGTTTACTCCAAGTTTATTCTCTGCCTGGTGAGCAAACAGCCTGCTCTAATGAGTCTGCAGCATGGTGACATCAGGATGTTTATGCTGTGTGGATCAGTGAGAAGACCCATGTGAGAAGACCGCATCTCTGCAGTTCTTCCCAGAGATCCACAGCCAGTGTCTACACCGTCCAAGGGGTCATGAGCCACCAGGATCATCGACCCTGCATTATTAAGTGTTAATGTCTTCCCTGAGCAAGGAAAAGCCTGTGAAGAGAGGAGATGAGCCAAGGGACCTAGAAAATCTAATCTACTGATAGAAAAGTCTGGGAGTGAAGGAAACAAGAGGCTGAAACCATTCCTTTGGCCACACATCTGCCTCCATCTACTGCATCTACTTTTTTTCATATATAAGAAAGTAAAAGACAATTATAAAAGTGTAGTTGGTTCTGGAATGCATTACCACATTTCCTGAGTATGACATGGTGTTTCGGAAAAACCTTGAGTGATAGATCCACAACCTCCACCCAGCGAGGAGCCCCTGGGCACCAGGTGGACATCGCGCCTGCCTTGTGGACAAAGAGAACGACTAATGGACCCACTGGAAGTTGAATAACTAAACAGTAGGTGTTTTAGCTGCTTTATGTTATACAGATTATTCTGCATATTCACATCACTCTTGGTGAGCTGGTGAGGAATTTGGGATGGGTAAGGAATGCATTCTTCTTCCCACTTAAAACAAAAGACTATAGTGCCTCACTCTGCAAAATTTACTATCTAACACTTCAGGAATGGATCAGATTTTTACACTGAGGCATACCTCTCTGTACAAAACTATAGACCTGGTTGTAGTGATAATGAGTATTATGAGTACTTCCCTTGTCCCGGGCAGTGTGCCAAGCTTTTATCGTGTAATTTATTTCATGTTTGAAACAGGCATGTGGGTGAGATTTTTTTCTTTATCCTGATTGATGGTAAGTGACACAAGAGGAAAGTGAAGGGAGAGGTTGAGTCATTATCCCAAGGTCACAAGTCCTGGATTGGGTAGACAGACATTTGTTTTTAACATTGTCCTTATAATGAACATATACAGTTTTATATTCATTGGTGTGTGCTCTAAATTTAGCCATTAATAAAAAGTAAAAGAAAATAGAAACAGAGGGAATACATCCTAACTCATGCTATGAGGCCAGCATAAACCCAATACCAAAACCAGACAAAGACATTACAGGAAAGGAAAGCTGCAGATTACATAGATCGATGGAAGAGTATAGAGAGCCCAGGATTAAATCCATGTGGGTATGGCCAATTAATTTATAACAAAAGATCAAGAATATGCGGTGGGGGAGGGACAATCTCTTCAGTCGGTGGTGCCTGGAAAATTGGACAGCCACAGGCAAAAGAAAGAATCTGTCTTATGCCATACACAAAAATTAACTCAAAATAGATTAAAGACTTGAATGTAAGACCTGAAACCATAAAACTCTTACACGAAAGTGTAGGTGGCACACTCCTTGACATTGGCCTTAGCAATGATTTTTTAAATCTGACACCAAAAGCAAAAGCAACAAAAGAAAAAATAAATGAGACCACATCAAACTAATAAAAACTTCTGCACAGCAAAGGGAACCAGGCAACAAAATGAGAAGACAGCCTGCTGAATGAGAGAAAATAATTGCAAATCACATATCTGATAAGGGACTAATACCCAAAATAAATAAAGAATTCAGACAACTCAATAGCATATATATATATATATATATATATATATATATACACACATATAATATGCAATCCAATTTATTTATTTTTTGCTTTTTTTAAATTTAAATCAAATTAATTAACATGTAATTGATTATTAGTTTCAGAGGTAGAGTTCAGTGATTCATCGGTCTTATATAACACCTAGTGATCATTATATCATGTGCCCTCCTTTATGTCTATCACCCAATTACCCCACCCCCACACCGTTCCCTCCAGCAACCCTTAGTTTGCTTCCTATGATTTAGAGGCTCTATGGTTTGTCTCCCTCTCTGATTTCCTCTTGAGTCTATTTTTGTGGGTGGTGTAAGAAATGGTCCAGTTTCATTCTTCTGCATGTGATTGTCCAATTTTCCCAATGCCATTTGTTGAAGATACTCTTTTTTCCATTGGACATTCTTTCCTGCTTTGTCAAAGATTAGTTGACCATAGAGTTGAGGGTCCTTTTCTGAATTCTCTATTCTGTTCCATTCATCTATGTGTCTGTTTTTGTGCCAGCACCATACTATCTTTTTGTTTGTTTGTTTGTTTGTTAAAATTTATTTATTTGTCACAGAGAGAGGGAGAGAGAGCGAGTGAGCACAGGCAGACAGAGTGGCAGGCAGAGGCAGAGGGAGAAACAGGCTCCCTGCCGAGCAAGGACCCCGATGTGGGATTCGATCCCAGGACGCCGGGATCATGACCCGATCCGAAAGCAGCTGCTTAACCAACTGAGCCACCCAGGCATCCCAGCACCATACTATCTTGATGATTACAGTTTTGTAATATAATTGAAGTCTGGAATTGTGATGTCACCAGCTTTGGTTTTCTTTTTCAATATTCCTTTAGCTATTCAGGGTTTTTTCTGGTTCCATACAAATTTTAGGGTTATTTGTTCCACCTCTGTGAAAAAAGTGAAAAAAAGTTAATGGTATTTTGATAGGGATTGCATTGAATGTGTAGATTGTTCTGGGTAACATAGGCATTTTAACATTATTTGTTCTTTCGATCCATGAGCATGGAATGTTTTTCCATCTCTTTGTATCTTCCTCCATTTCTTTCAGGAATGTTCTATAGTTTTCACAATACAGATCCTTTGCCTCTTTGGTTAGGTTTATTCCTAGATATCTTATGGGTTTTGGTGCAGTTGTAAATGGAATCAACTCCTTAATTTCTCTTTCTTCTGTCTCAATTTTAGTGGATAGAAATGCAACTGATTTATGTGCATTGATTTTATATCCTGCCACTTTGATGAAGTCCTGTATGAGTTCCAGCAGTTTTGGGGTGGTCTTTCGGCTTTTCCATAGAGGGTATCATGCCATCTGTGAAGAGTGAGTTTGACATCCTGATTCAGATGACTTTTATTTCTTTTTGTTGTCTGATTGCTGAGCCTAGGACTTCTAGTACTATGTTGAACAACAGTGATGAGAGTGGACAGCCCTGCCGTGTTCCTGACCTTAGGGGAAAAGCTCTCAGTTTTCCCCCATTAAGGATGATATTCACTGTGGGCTTTTCGTATATGGGTTTTATGATATTGAGGTATGTTCCCTTTGTCCCTACACTGTGAAGAGTTTTAATCAAGAAAGGATGCTGTACTTTGTTAAATGCTTTTTCTGCATCTATTTAGAGGATCATATAGTTCTTGTCCTTTCTTTTATTAATATAGTGTATCACATTGCTTTATTTGTGGATGTTGAACCACTCTTACATCCCAGGAATAAATCCCATTTTGTCATGGTGAATAATCCTTTTAATGTACTGTTGGACCCTACTGGCTAGTGTCTTGGTGAGAATTTTTGCATCCATGTTCATCAGGGATATTGATCTGTAATTCTCCTTTTTGGTGGGGTCTTTGTCTGGTCTTGGGATCAAGGTAAAGCTGGCCTCATTAAGGAAAGAGTTTAGAAGTTTTCCTTCTGTTTCTATTCTTTGAAACAGCTTCAGAAGAATAGGTATTAACTCTTCTTTTAATGTTTGATAGAATTCCCCTGGGAAGCCTTCTGGCCCTGGACTCTAGTTTGTTGGGAGATTTTTTTTTTTTATTACTGCTTCCATTTCCTTGCTGGTTTTGGGTCTGTTCAGGTTTTCTATTTCTTCCCATTTCGGTTTTGGTAGTTTATACTTTCTAGGAATGCATCCATTTCTTCCACCTTGCCCAATTCATTGGCATATAGTTGCTCATAATATGTTATTATAAATTTAACAATCTGATTTTAAAATGAGCATATCTGAATAGACATTTTTCCAAAGAAAACACAGATGGCCAACAGGTACATGAAAAGAGGCTCAACATCACTCATCATCAGAGAAATGCAAAACAAGCCACAATGAAATAGCACTTCACACCTGTCAGAATGGTTATCATCAAAAAGACAAGAGGTAACAGGGTGCTGGCAAAGATGTGGAGAAAAGGGAGCCCTCTTGCATTTTTGGGGGGAATGCAAACTGGTGTAGCCTCTGTGGAAAACAGTGTGGAGGTAGTTCAAAAATTAAAAACAGAACTACCATATGATCTAGAAATTCCACTTCTGGACATTTATCAGAAGAAAATAAAAACACTGACTCCAAAAGATATATGCATCCCTATGTTTATCATGGCATTATTTACAATAGCCATGATATGGAAACAACCTAAGTGTCCATTGAAGGATGAATGGATAAAGAAGATGTGGTATAATTACATGATGGTATAGTACTCAGCCATAAAAATGAATTAAAATTTGCCATTTCAGTAGTGACAACATAGGTGGACCTTGAGGGGATTATACTAAATAAAATAAGTCAGATAGAGAAAGACATATATTGTGTGATCTCTCTTATATGTTGGAATCTAAAAACAAACAAAGCAAAACAAAACAAGCTTTAAATACTTTTTTTCTGGATCTGAGAGGAATTCGTTTGCAGGTCTTTATGCATAGGGAGATAGCCATTTATAAACTTTATCCATAATTGCTATATTTAAAAGAATGTTTTCTGAGTTCTATTTCAAAAATTTCCAAGTTGTGCCCTTAAAAGTCCAGCAGACCAGCTTTTCCTCCTCCCCCGTCTCTGCTCCTCGCATTCCCATTGGCTAGAATACAGATATGATGGCTGGAGAGGCAGCAGCCATCTTAGACCTCAAGATAACAGTTGAATGTTGAGGGGGCTGAATAATAAGAGAGAAAGCACCAGGGTTTCAGCTGTGTACTCGGCTGGGCCCACCTACCTGAACATTCACACAAAAGAGAAATCTGTTTTAGCAGCAGCATCACTAGGACCACCACCACCACTATCACTACCTCCAGCAGCACCACTAATGTCATCAATGTCATTACCAACACCATCACCTTTCGCCCAAAGGACCACAATCCAGTACCACACCCTCCCAACCACCACTACCCTCCCATCACCTTTATCATCTTCACTACCGTCATCAAATTAGCATTTGAATCCAGGCTTTCTGACCTCGGTTTGATGGATGAGTGAATAGACAAGGTTGCTGATGTCTTACTGTCAGCCTGCTCCCTGATCCAGAGAAAAGCCTTGAAGGGGGGTGCCTGGGTGGCTCAGTGGATTAAAGCCTCTCCCTTCAGCTTGGGTCATGATTCCAGGGTCCTGGGATCGAGCCCCCCATCGAGCTTTCTGCTCAGCAGGGAGCCTGCTTCCTCCTCTCTCTCTCTGCCTGCCTCTCTGCCTACTTGTGATCTGTCTGTCAAATAGATAAATTAAAAAAAAAAAAAAAAAGAAAAGAAAAGCCTTGAAGGTATGTCAGAGACAATGGGCCTAAGCTTTCTGAACAACATAGAAAACATACAAAAACATAGAAAAACATGTGTTTTTCTCACACATAAAAAACAGTAGGATCTATTGTGTGAGATTAGAAAGGGTGTGTGTGACTTTCTCGGCAATAACTTTAACATTTAGTAGTTACCAGATAAGCAACAGATTTTATTAATATGATCACTAGTATTAGTAGAATCCAAATGATGTTCTGGGTAGACAGAGACCTCTCTCTCTCTGTCTCTCTGGCAAGTGGGTGTGCAGAGAAGTGATGTATGTGACTTCTGCATCGTGTCTCCACAAGAGATGGGAATGCCCTTCTCGTCCCCTACTTCCACTGCCTGGAATGTGGACATAGTGAGAACTGGGGAAGCTTTCTTGGGCTGTAAATGGGAGCTGCAGGTTGAGAATGATGGAGAAATGTGACAGGAAGTCTGGGTCCCCCTCAACCTGGAGCATCATGCCAGCCTGGCCCAAAACAGAGATAAATTTCCATCTTGCTGGTGCCACTGGATTTCTGGAGTCCTGCTGGCAGCAGATTATCTGTATCTTTGAAGTTTGTTTTAGAAAAAATGGTTCAGTGTCTATGGATTCTGAGGATAACCTTTTTCCCAAACTCATCTTCAAATTCTAGGACCCCTTACTCAAATCCACATTGCCAGAAGTAAAACCCGTCTCTTATTCCACAGCTGGTCCTCAACAAGGTCGTTCCCCTGCTTGAGTCTCCCTTCACCCCCATCTGCAAAGTAGGAAGTGTGAGCTCAGCATCACTGAGGGTAGGGCAGATGAGTGAGATCACACATGAAGGGCTTTTGGCTTAAACGGAGGAGTGAAATTCAAGAGCTAATAATGATGAGGATGACAGTGATGGTCATGGAGGGGATAATGGTGGCGGTGGAGGGGTGGTGGGGGTATGGTGCTGATGGTGGTGATGGAGGGGATAGAGAGGATGGTGCTGATGGAAGGGATGAAGGGGATAGTGGGGATGAAAAGGACGGAGGTGACAACTGTAGGGTTATAATAAGGAGGATGATGGTATTGGTTGTGTTCATGGTGACACTGGTGGCAATGGAGGGGCGATGGTGGGGATGGCAGTAATGGTGGTGTAATGGTACAGGCTAGTGTGATGAGGAGGAAGATGGTGGTGGTATGGCGTGAGGTAATGGGGATCATGATGGTGATGCTGGTGTTGATGGCAAGGGTGGCAGCTGCTGCTGCCGGTGAAGGTCATGTGACTGAGCGCTGGTGATAGCAATGGTGGTACGGATGGGCATGCTGGAGACGGAGCTGATTATAGCCATAGTTACAATAGTGCTGATGGCGTGGTTGGGATGGGTGTGTTGCTGGTGGTGTCAACAGTGAAATCGAGAGTGGTGGTAGTGATGGTGGTGACATTAATGGTTATGATGCTGATGATGGTGGCGATGGTTCTTGTGATTGTTGATGACACTGACAGCTGTAAGGTACTAACATTTCCATTGATCATGGTCTAGTATTGACATGGGTGGTACTAACAGTGATACTGATAAATGTATTATGTGCCCAGACAGAATTGTGAGGATCTTCTCCCGTGGATTGCCTTTTCTTAATGACACCCCAATATATAATTCCAGATCTGATCTGTTCAGTCGTTTCCAGATTCCTGCATCTGTATGTTTATGCCTCATCTTTTCTTCTTTTTTTTTTTTTT
>PISX010008442.1:0-20929 GCA_004024625.1 Mellivora capensis
GAAAGCTCACACGATCTCCAGGGGTAGAGGAGTTTGACCACATTGGTCACAGGATGCTGATAAGAACATGAATGCAAAGACAGGGTAAAGAGCAGTTTAGGGACTCACCTCTGACTGTCTTTTTGTTTGCCCATGAACCCTCCGGAAGAAGTGACAGTTTCCCCATCTCCCAGAGGGGGACACCCTGAGAGACTCAGAGGGAAAAGTTCATCCTGGAGAATTTACCCTCTCCCTGTCACCAGGAACTAACACTGCCTTAGGTCGGCAGGGACTCAGTGAGTTGGCGGCAATCCCCTTTTGTCATTACTTTTTCAATAATCTTTATTAAAGTAAAACATATAGTACACAAATCCATCCTTTTTATTTCTTAAACATTAGTTTTCTGGTTATAAAGGTAAAAGTTGTAGAATTTAAAAACAAAAACAAAACAACCCATAAACCAGAAAGCCTGATCACTTGGAAATGACAACTGTTAAGATTTTATGTGTGTGTTTTCATTTGGTCTTCTTCTGATTTGAGTGTTGTTGCTAACACTGGCTGTAGGGGACAGAAGGGATAAGGACAGGGGACAGGCACAGAGGGTCCTTTGCCCCTTTCCCAGGACGTTTCATTGCTGCTAGACTGCAGCCCAGCTTCTGAGCCTTGACCTACCACTCGGAAACACTATCACCCCGCCCTCACTCTGCTGTTAAGTCCAATCATCAGCGATAACGCCACGCAGGCCATGATTTATTGAACAACCTGCATTGTTCAAAATCCAGAAGTCGGGTTTGACACATTGGGATGAGAGTTCTGGAGTGCCTGGGGGCAGGTGTGTCTGTGTGTGTGCGCACATCTGAATTGGTGTCTACCTCTGGCCTGTTTCATGGACTCGCGTTCTGGGCCTCTGAACGAGGCTCAGAGGGCAGCAGCCACTGGGTGAGAAGATGTGGCCTTACCCCTGGGCTTGTCAGCCTCAACCATTTGTGTCTGAGCCTGCCTGCCGAGCTCTGCTGGGCATGGGATGATCTGGCGTGAAGTGCTCAGAGGAGTGTCTGTGCCGCCAAGGGTCGGCCGGTGTTTGCTGCGGCGACCTTTGTGAAGATCACCCTCGTCTCCTCCTTACGCAGGCCGGGCCAGAACCGGTCAGAGCCGCAGGGGATCTGAAAGGCAGGCTCATGGGCGATGCTCAGACGGGAGTTCCCCCAGAGGGCATGTCACAACACAGGGGGGGTGGGGCTCACTCCCGGGATTTCTGAGTCAGGAGGCCTGGGGGGGTGCCCAAGAAGGCGGTCTCTGTCAAGTTTGCAGGTGATGCCGCTCTTGCTGGGTCCGACCGCTCTTGGAGACCCACTGGATCACTTCTGTCACTTTGGAGGCGAGGGACTGTTGCGGCCTAAATGTTTTAACCCCCCCCAAAACGTACATAGCCAAGGTGATGTACTAGAAGGTGGGGGCCTTTGGGGGGTGGGTAGGTCGTGAGGGCAGAGCTCTCGCACACGAGGTAGTTGCAATTGCGAAGAAGCGCCTAAAGAGCCAGGTTGTCCCTTCCACCAAGTCAGGGCACAGTGAGGAGTCCGCAGTCTGCCACCCAGAAGAGGGCCGCTGCGGAACCGGATCACGCTGACACCCTGAGCCTGGACTTCCAGCCTCCAGAACCACAAGAAGTCAAGGTCTGTAGTCGACAAGGCGCTCGGCCTGGCGCTTTGTCATAGTAGCCCGAACAGACCAGGACAGGGCCTGAAGGGAGACAGTAATGGCCTGAGGGCTCTTTGGTTGCAGAGCTGGGGTCCAGCCCAGGTCTCCTGACTCCCAGCCCAGCGAGGCAGACATATTGTCAATGTCCTGGTCACCTGTCCCCTGGGCACTGCCAACAACTGGGTGATGAGGCCCAGTTTTCCTGACAAGACAGAAACTGTCCCAGCTTAATGGAAAGGGAACAGGAGCCGGCCCTGCATGACTTGGGATGCTGGCGGGGGGCGGGAGGGGCACTAGGAACACAGATCCTGACCCTGCTACAGTTTCATCCATTTATTCATCCAGTGAACATGTATCTCCTATGGGCAAAGAGCTGGGCCTGGCACTGGGCGGGGTACGCAGGCAAACAGGACACAGTCCGAGTGCTGGGGCCCTATTTCCCACCTTGTCCTTGCTGATCCCTTGTCTTAGCCTTGAATGCGCTCTGGGTGCACAGTGAAAGGAGAGCACTCAGTCAGGCCCCTGGATACCAACCCTTGCTCCGCTCTGATGTACCCAGTGACTTCTGCTCCGTCTTCTCTCTAGCCTTGATTTCTTTTTTTTTTTTTTTTTAAGATTTTATTTATTTATCAGAGAGAGAGAGAGAGAGAACACAAGTAGGCAGAGCTGCAGGCAGAGGCAGAGAGAGAAGCAGGCTCCCTGCCGAGCAAGGAGCCCGATGCGGGACTCGATCCCAGGACCCTGGGATCATGACCTGAACCGAAGGCAGCGGGCGGCTCAACCAACTGAGCCACCCAGGTGTCCTGGACTTGATTTCTTCATAAGAAAATTCAGCGCAGGGGATGCCTGTGTCGCTCAGTCAGTTAAGCGTCTGCTTTTGGCTCAGGTCATGATCCCAGGGTTCTGGGATCCAGTCCCACATCGGGCTCCTTGCTCAGTGGGGAGACTGCTTCTCCCTCTGCCTTATGCTCCTTCTGCTTGTACGCTCCCTCTCTCCCTTTCTCTCTCTCTGACAAATAAATATATGAAATCTAAGAAGAGAAAACAAAAGAAAAGAAAAGGTAAGAAAATTCAGTGCATCCCTAAGCGAGGTGATGGTTAAACAAGACTCCTTTCCCAGCCTGTGATTCTGAAGCTTTGGGGGTTTTCCAAGGGCTAAAATGGCATCAGACTTCAGCTCAGTTGATTAAGACCTTTATTCCATTTCCCGCTCCTTTTTTTTTTTTTTAAGATTTTATTTATTTATTTGACAGACAGAGATCACAAGTAGGCAGAGAGGCAGGCAGAGAGAGAGAGAAGCAGGCTCCCTGCTGAGCAGAGAGCCCGATGCGGGGCTTGATCCCAGGACCCTGAGATCATGACCTGAGTTGAAGGCAGAGGCTTAACCCACTGAGCCACCCATGCGCCCCCCATTTCCCGCTCCTTAATAGGAAACAGATTGGGTCTATCCTAGTGTGTGAGGGATGAGGAGTTCCAGGAGATTGGGTGGTATGCTATGGGCCGAGCACTGCCCACTGACCATAGGGCCAGCTTTGGCCTCTTGATGTTAGTTTGCTTTTCTTCTCAGCCATCTATTGTTTAGTTTATCCATAATGAGCCATGAACGGAGATGGGAGACATATGGAACTTCATAGAGTTAACGAGGAATACAATGATAATAATTCTGCCAATTTGCATGAACATGATGGTTACCAGATTGTATTCATTGGACCAGAATTTTTATATAGCACATCAAGATGTTTCTAGTATTCAGAAAAGTGATCGTTATCCTTAAAGTGGATTTTCATTCACGGGGAATAAACACCATTCACACCTGTAACAGAGAAGTGCCTGTAAATCACTCTGAAGGCTTCTCTCTTTTAGAAAGAAAATCTAAAACTTCCAAAGCACTAAGGATAAGAATTTCCAGCTTCAGAGTGTGAGAGCAACTTTGGACTATTTTTATACCTTAACATTTGATTAAATTATTTTAATGGAATTGGATCCCCAGGGCTGACGTGATGTAAGATGACATCTACAAACGTGTTAACGAATCACGCTGCTTCTTCTCTAATCTGAACTAAATTGGACAGTATGTGCCACTTGCCGAAAGAGGGGGATAGTTGAATTTTTAAAAAAATATTTTATTTATTTATTTGACAGAGAGAGAGATCACAAGTAGGCAGAGAGGCAGGCAGAGAGCCTGATGTAGGGCTCAATCCCAGGACCCTGGGATCATGACCTGAGCCGAAGGCAGATGCTTAACCCACTGAGCCACCCAGGCGCCCCGGGATAGTTGAATTTATGCATGTGATAACCACAATTAAAGACTGCATTAAAGCTATGCTTGATAAAAATTATAATTTAAACTGGGGCACCTGGGTGGCTCAGTGGGTTAAAGCCTCTGCCTTTGGCTCAGGTCATGATCTCAGGGTCCTGGGATCGAGTCCCACATCAGGCTCTCTGCTCAGCAGGGAGCCTGCTTCCTCCTCTCTCTCTCTGTCTGCTTCTCTGCCTACTTGTGATCTCTGTCTGTCAAATGAATAAATAAAATCTTAAAAAAATTATAATTTAAACTTAAAAACTTGCAAAAATAACCAAATTTTGTTAATATTTCCTTAGGGTGATCACAGGATAAAGGATGAAAAACATTAGCAAGAACAATCTCTGAGAGTCCCTCTGGCTCTAACACACTGGGATTCTAGAATGGTGCAGGGTGTGAAACCATGATGAAGAGCAGAAGAGTATAATGGTCTGGCTGAGGGTAAGGGGACGCAGGGTCTCCCCTTCCCCGCAGACTGTTGGAAATAGGATGAGTCACGTTCTACACAAAGTCCAGATGTCAGAACTACAATCAGAGAGCAGTTCTGTGTCGAGTGTACGCAAGAGCTGTCTGTTAGAACCACCAGATCGTAGAGTAGGAAGGGACATTAGACGTCACCTGAGCTATTAGAGTTGTCCCCAAATAGAAAGAGGTATCAGAAGCCCCCAAGGATGGAGTCCTGTGTCCTAGTGTATGTTTAAGCAGAGGCCCATTTGAATGTTTAAGTTGACCTAATGGCTCAGGTCATGGCCTGCTCTGTTGGCCTCCTGGTTGGAACCTGCCAGTGGGGCTCAGAAACCAGTGCGGGCACATGGACAGGACCCCCACCCCCCTCTCCCACCAGCTAGAAGTTGTCTTTGCTAAAGGTCAGTCCGTGGCTGGATGAATTTGTTCCCCCCAGGAACACTGCTGTGGCCCCATGAGGACTCTCACCAGGCTTGTCTGGTGAGCCAGCTGGTGTGGCAGCATAATTTTAGTTACATGTTTGTAGGGGAGGGGACAGCAACTTTGGAAGAGGTGCTGAAGGCCTCTTCTGGAGGAAAGGCCCTTGGATTTGGGCTGGGGACACACCTGTGGCCTTGCCTCAGCCAAAGCCTCCTCTGCCCCATCAGTGGGCACTGTCTCTGTGCCTCTTCCTAGAAGCCTGGCTCGCTGCTTTGAGGACCACCTTAGCAGATGGGAAGCAGTGCTACAGAAAGCCCCAACTCCAGATAATCTACGACCTACATTTGGTTTAGGTTTAGGAGCGATCTATTGGATGTCATTTATTTTTACGCAGATTAACCTTCTTCATTTGTGTTTTGCTGAGGCTGAAAGCAAATGCTTTCATATACTTGGAGTCCATATCAGAAGTGGGTAACCTAGAATGCACTCAGGCTCAGAAGTAAGCTGTCCTCGGCCTGAACATTTACTGCAGATAATTGATTGCTTTTAGTGTCCCACAATCACATTAGCTTATATTTTTATGTTAATCCTTTTCAACTTTGGTCATTTCTTCTGTGTGTGTGTGTGTGTGTGTGTGTGTGTGTGTGTCCCATTTACTCCATTTAGGCTTGATTGGCTTCCTAGAGCTTCAGCAGAGATCTTTCTGCATCTCTCTCTAGCAGGGCTCAGTAGCTGGCCCCCCCTTGTTCTTTGGGGGTGCATTAAATGAAGCCAGTTGAAGCTTCATACATGAAGGGTGTATAACCCTGAGCCACTCCTTTGTCTTCTGTTCCTGTCTAGGGGAGACATTTGCTGTGTACATACGTGTCCCGAACACAGCTGTCCACACAGCCCATACCTCCTGGTGTTGTGTCAAACCCATGCCAGCTCCTCCATATTTCACTGACAAGTTGAGAGAAGTCTCTGATGCTCTTGGCTTGCTCACTTGGAGAGAGAGAAGGGGGAAGGGAATCCCCCGCAGCAAGGGTGTGAATGAGTTTCTCAGCTGGGTTTCTCAGGACACGCCCTTTCTGCCTGCTACTCCCACTACTAGGGTCTGGTGGGCACACTCCTGGATCTCTGCTGGCAGTGGGGAGCTCCCCACTCCACCACCCGCCCCCGACCCCCATCCCCGTGATGGGAGAAGGGCTGGAGAGAGACAGGCTCAGGCTGCAGAAGAGCTGATCGGCTTCTTTTCTGCTCTTTCTTCCACAAGGCTCCAGGCAAGCTTCCTGACTCTCTCTGAAACCCAGACTTGACCATGAGCATGATCTTGCAGCTGGATTGTTCACTGACAGCCAAGAGGCTGACTATTCCCTCCTCCCACCTTCCAGCCTTTCTGTCTGACCTCAGACTCAGCAAGAGCCAGATGCCTTAAGAGCTCTCTCTCTTGTTCATTCCATTCCTTGGGCAGGGGGCTTGTCCAGGGGGCCTGTGAACAGGGGGGCTTGCGTGTGGATATCCTTACCTTCTTCCTCTTTCCCCACACCAGGCTCCTTCATTTTTTGGCCGACACTCAGTAAGTGGCTGCCTGTCTTGGGGGGAAGGGGCCCACTCTGCTGGTGGTTGACTGACACTGGGGCTGGTTGGGTTGCCGCCTCCCACCCTCCTGACCTGGGAAATCCTCTAAGCTGACCTAATTACTTGCAGTGTGGGAGGGCCTACTGATTCCCAGCAGATGTCGCCCTGTGAGGAAGGGGGGGATCCTTGGACAGGTGGGCACGTGCCCATCTGGGATTAACCCTCTGGTTGCTCCTTCTGAGGACAGTGTCTGCTTTCACTTTGCTGTCCGGTGTTCTTCTAGGCCAGTCAGCCCTCCCCTAGGGATGCGTTCATCTCAGTGACCCAAGGAATCACAGTCCCAGTTTCGCACAGATCTGCCCGATCCAGGGCATTTCTGCTCTTGTCTCCTGGCAGGAGACCATCAGGAGACAGTGTATTTAGCCAGAAGCCTTAATCTTTACCCCTCTAGCGTCCCCTCCCAACCCTGTCTGAGCAGGAGCCATTCAGTGCCCTGATGAGGCCTTGGTGTGGAGCAGTTTTCCATCGGAGCCTCGCAGGACCTCCCTCGGCTGCCAGCTGCTCTTCCAGACCACCACCCCTCCACCTTCAGAGAAGCTGGAGTCCTGGAGGGTGGTGCACGGCCCAGGCACCCAGCTCGCCAAACAGTCACGCAGCGTGTGCTATCACAGTCCTGGGTTACATTCTCTCCTGCTTCACACGGGGCAAGGCTCTTCCTACTGCAGGGCCCCGTCGGAGCTTCCTTACAGCGCTGGGAGAACTCTGGCCGGGAGCCTGCATGCACTGCGCTGGGACTCAGGCTCAGTCAGTGCATGAGGGGTGGGGCTGGGCCGTGCTCAGCCTGCCTGACTCCAGCAAGGCTTTTCCTGCTGCCCGGCTCGGCATTCACCCTCGATAGAGTATGTGTATGAGCCTGAGTCCCTTCCTCAGGTTGATAATCTCAACGTGGGAGTGAGATTTGCATGTGTGAAAAAGACTCAAGAATGCCATTCCACGCTCAGACATGACTGAGTCTAACTGGGAACCAGTGGGTGGACAGCGATGGGATGAGGATGGAGAAAGGCCGTTATTGACTAGAGTCCTGGGGAGGGCTTTGTGGAAAAGGCAGGCTTTAAGGTGGGCCTTAAAAAATCAGTATTTTGAGGAGAGCCTGGGTGATTCAGTTGGTTAGGCGTCTGCCTTCAGCTCAGGTCACAAACCCAGAGTCCTGGGATCAAGTCCCACATTGGGCTTCCTGCTCAGCAGGGAGTCTGCGTCTCCTCCTGCCTCTGTTCTCTGCCTTACTTGTGTTCTCTATTGCTCTTGCTCTCTCAAATAAATAAATAAAATCGTTAAAAGATCGATATTTTAACACATGGAGGAAAAGGAGAGAGGTTTTTAGGACTAAGGAAGCTTAGGGAGGAGGAAGGGGGAGGAGACCTCTAATCTCAGGGCTGGGGCTCTGTTGAGTAGGGAGAGATGGAGTGGTCCCTCATTGTGGAGGGTTGAATTCCAGGCTGAAAACCAAACCCAGTTACACTCAAGAACTGGAAGGGAAGAGGCCAGGGCTGCTCCAAACAGTGCTTAGAAGAGAGACACTGTTCCAACCCGGCCTCGCTCTTGAGCATGGCCTCAACCTCTTGAGCATGGCCTCGACCTCACCCTCCAGCCTTTGCTGCCTGGGGCCCCAGTCCCTCCCCATGGAGACCCAGAATCTCTGCTTGTTGAAATGACTGGCCGCACAGCAGGTACTGTGGGACCACCCAGTGAGGTAGCGGAAATGGAAACCCTGTAACTGGGACTGGCCATGAACAAATTTTAGAGGGAGAAGTAGAAGGAGAATGTTTGTTTGAGACCATTTCTGTTGGGCCTTGTGTGTTAGCAGCGAGGAGTCGAGGTGGGAGAGCCACCATGAGCTGTTGCAGACAGAGCTTCACAGGGGAAGCTGGGCGTCAAGGACAGATGGAAGGCCGTCCTGATGGGGATGGCCACAAAAGTGCCAAGGGGAGTTGCAGAAGGGTGTGTCTGTGTGTGTGTGTAAATGTCTGTCAAACATACACAAAGATAGGCTAGAATGACCTCCCATACACCTAGTGCTTAGCCTAAAAACTTACTCAGGTGCAATTTGTATGACATAAGATTCACAATTTTAAAGTGAAGAGTTCAGTGACCTTTGGTAGAGTCACAGTGTTGTGGGACCACCATCTCTGTCTAGTTTCAAAACTTGTTCATCACCCCCAGAACACCCCATATCCATCAGACCATTGCTCCCCATGTCCCCTTCCCCTGCTCCCACTGCCCCCCCCCCCGCCCCCGGCAAACACACATGCGCCGTGTGTATGGATTGGTCTGTTTCGGATATCTCGTAGGAAGGAAATCATACACTGTGGGGCCTTTTGTGTCTGGCTCCTTTCACTTAGTTTTCACTAATCCATGTTCTAACAGGTGTTGGGACTGTGTTCTTTTTTTATGACCGAATACTATCCCATTGTGGGGATAGACCACAGGCTGTTTCTCTCCTCACCCACTGATGGACTTTTGGGTTCTTTCTACCTTTTGGCTCTTGTGAATAGTGCTGCTGTGATAATGTGTGTTATGTGCGTGCATGCTTATTCAAGTACCTATTTTCAATCTTTTGGGTGCCTACCTGGGAGTGGAATTGTAGGGCCCTAGGGTCATTCTGTGTTTAATCTGTGAGGAACCACCCAACCATTCTCCCCGCAGGTGCACCTTTATAATGTTCCCAGCAGCCACGCACGAGGGTTCCTGTTTCTCCACATCCTCCCTGAGTGCTTATCGCGTTACTTACAGATCTCCTCTCTGTACTGGGCTCTGGATCGTAGGTGCTCCCTCTTTCATGTATTGGGCTCCGGATCGTGGGTGCTCCCTCTTTCTCAGACTAGGCCCTGATGTCCACCCACCTTGGGCCAGGGGCCTTGGCTACTTCTAGCCCTTCTCATCCCATGTCTCACACCCATCCTGCCTTCATTCAGCTGTGGGTTCTCGTAGGGTAGGGATTGGACCCTGAGGAGTGGGGCGAGTGTGCTCTGGTCCTCCCGAGCGGAGGAACCCAGAACCACAGTTTCCTGCACTCCCTGCCCCTGACTCCCCAGCTCCAGGCCTTCTGGCTGCTTTCCGGCTGAGCTGGCCTGCCTCTCACATGCCCTGCCTACCAGCCCCAAGCCCCTGAAGCCCACTGTGTGTGAAGACCAGTGACCTCACAGTCCTCTGTCCCTGCAGCTGAGATGATGTGTTTTGGGCTGTTTGGGCACCACACAGAATGACAACAGGCTCTCAGAGGGTCCTACTTGGGTGGGGTATTGATTAGTCGGGCTTGGGCCGTCGTAACAAAGGACCACAGACTGGGTGGCTTAAACAAACAGAAATTTATTTTCTCACAGTCCTGGAGGCTGGAAGTCCCGAGATCCAAGGATCAGCAGGGTGGGCTTCTTCTGAAGCTTCTCTCTTTGGCTTGTAGAGAGTTGTCTTATCCCCATGTCCTCACACGGTCTTCCCTCTGTGCACATCTCTGTCCGGATCTTCCCTCCACATAAGGACGCCAGCAACACTGGATTCGGGCCAACCCTAATGACCTCACATACCTTAATTTTAATTACCGCAGTTAAATAGCCCGTCTCCCAACTCAGTCAATGTCTGAGGTTAGGACTTCAGCAGATGAGTTGGAGGTGGGGGGGCCCCCGTTCTGCCCAGAGCAGGGGCAGAGCAGCAAGGGTCCATAATGGCGAGGGAGACAGCCAGGCCAGGAGGAGACTGGGGGCTGTGGGGGGCTTGTGTTCCTTCTGGGTTTCTGTTTTGGTTTCAGAGGGACGAGCTTCCAGGCAAATACAGAACAGGTGGAGGAGGGGAGAGAAGTGGTGGCGGCCAAGAGGGCACTGGGGGCTTTGGGGAGGCGGGGAAGCAGTGTCCACGATCAATAATTTATTCCTGGATGCCACGCAGGAGGATGTTGTCATGGCAACGGGCAGCTGCTGGTGGTCGGGCTGACAGTTGCCTCTCAGAGCTGCCTCTCCTCTGGCTCCTCTCTCCCTCCCCTCGGTTTTTCTTGTGTGTGTCTCAGGAGCTGTTTTGTGGCCTGCAGCGTGCCTGCTCTCAGGGTGGGGACTCTGGGCTCTGGACAGCTGTAGTGGCTCCTTCCCCAGCCCCATGTAACCCTGGGCAGGTGGGTGACCGGGGCCAAAGCCTGACTCCCTCCAGAGGTCACGCCCTGGCTCCCCGACCACCAGAGCCCACCAGGCATCTCGCCGCAGGCACTCAGAGCACTGTTTCTCCTGGCAGCCTGTTTGACTGTCTTCTAACAGCTGTCACTCCGCCTCTGCTAGCAGGTCAAAGGCACTGTCTTCTAACCCCGTCACTGCGCTCGGTGCCACCGTCCCTTGGAGATCCACCCCAGGAGGGCGGCTGGGCAGGGCCTTCCCCAGCCTTCACAACCCACCCCACCCCCGTGAGTCCTTCTTGCCTTTGCCATCTTTGGCTACAGCAGCCGACCCTTCATTCCTTCCTCCTGGCCTCGGTGGGCAGGAAGACGCCAGGAGCAGGCAGCCAACCGGCATGTCTGTCCTCCCCACCATACCCTAAGCTCCAAGGTGCCATACAGTAGGTGCTCAGTAAACACTTGTGCTTTGCTGTGGAATGAATGAAAGAGAGGTTGGAGGGAGGCCTGTGAGTCAGGAATGGTCCTTACATGTCGCAGGTTCCGTCTGGGCTCTCTCTCCCAGTCTTTCCCAGAGACTGGCCCTCACGTCCAACAGCGGCATGGAGCCTCCGTGATTGAGACCTTTGAATTTTTAAAGTTATTTTTCATACGCATTACAATTCACTGCTTCCCTAATTCCCTGGCTGTCATGACTAGTAAGGGACCTGGGCCTGTAATAACCATTTAGAACTTAATGTTATTAGTCTTGTAATTGCTGCTAACAGTCTTCTTCTCTGTTCTCTGAATTTGTCAATCCTCATGCACAAAGATGAGGAGAACATATCCTTAAGCTAGAGGCTGCCAAGGGGGCCGGGTGGTTGGGGACCAGCCTCAGCTGCCTGGTTGGGGTGTGAGTTTCCCCCACAAAGCCTGGAGCCAGAGATGCAGATAGGCCTGGGGAGCATCCCCCGGGAGCCCTCCTGGGGAGCTGGGGAAGGAGGGGCGGGGCCCTGCGGAGGAGTGTGACCTGGGTTGCCCTCATGACAAGCAGCTGCTGGTGGAGAGAAGAGCCTTACCTCCAGGGAAAGGACATTCCTTCCCTGCCCCCTCCCCAGCCCAGAGGCTCACAGCCCTGATGGCCCGGAAGGGATGGCAGTGATGCCTTCATCATAGGGTCCTGATGCTGCGGGCAGAGATGAGAGTCGACAGGAAGACCAGCTGTGTTAGAAATGGCCTCCCCTGGCTTGATCTCAGGAACTGTTCCTGTCTGTCCCCATAGGGGATCTTTGTCCACACATGGCTCTCTTGAGTCCTCGTGGAGAAGGGTTTATCATGGGCTTGAGAGTACAGCTGTGGGGAAGGGCCAGGGCACACAGCTGATTGTCCCTGGTGTGTGAGCCAGTGTCCCTGAACCACCCCTCGGCTCTTCTCCCTGTGAAGGCCTCAACCCTGCTGCCTGACAGCGCTCGCAACCAGGGCCGGCACCCCTACCTTCTGCGTACCTCTCTCCTGCCGGGAATGAGCATGGAAACTCTGCGTGCTGCTTTCTCCTGCTTCTTTGTGATAAAGTACACATAACATAAAGTCTACATTTTTCATCATTTGAAAGTGTACAATTCAGTGGCATTTAGTCCATTCACAGTGTCGTGCCCCATTGTCACTGTCTGGTTCCAGAGCACTTCCCTCACCCCAGACAGAAACCCCCTGCCCTTGAAGCAGTCACTCCCCATCCTCCCTTCCCCCCAGCCCCAGCAACCACACATCTCTTCCGTTGTAGCTCTGCCGACTTGCCTGTTCTGGATATTTCATATAAACAGAATCTCTCAATACGTGGGCTTTTCATTGCTCCATCATCTGTGGGTGGATATTTGGGCTGTTTCTTATGAATAGTGCTGTTATGAACGTTTGTTTACAAGGTTTTCTTTGAGCACCTGTCTTTAATTGTTTTAGGTATATACCTAGGAGTGGACTTTCTGGGTCACGTGATAATCTAACAGTTATCTTGCGGAGGAACCACCAGACTTCACCCACTTCTTTGAATGTGCCAGACTCTGTCTTCTTCTTTTTAAAATTTTTTTTTATTTGGGGGGGAGGAGCAGAGGGGAAGGGAGAGTCTTTTTTTTTTTTTTTTTTAAGATTTTATTTATTTATTTGAGAGAGAGAGAGAGAGAGAGAGCACCCAGAGGGAGAGGAAGAGGGAGAAGCAGGCTCCTCGCTGAGCCGAGAGCCTGATGCAGGGCTCCGTCCCAGGACCCTGAGATCATGACCTGAGCTGCGAGCAGATGCTTAACCGACTGAGCCACTCAGGTGCCCTAAGGGAGAGAGTCTTAAGCAGACTCCATGCTGAGTACGGAGCCCAATATGGGGCTCAATCTCACAACTCTGAAATCACGACCTGAGCTAAAATCAAAAGTCAGATGCTTAAGCAATTGCCCCACCCCCAGACACATTACCCCCCCCCCTTTTTTTCCAGACCCTGTCTTCTTTCGAAAGAGGGGGAAACTTGCTTCTTATGTCCTCTCCAGGCTATGACATTCGGCAGCCACTAGAGGAAAGTTTCTGGTTCCTAGCCCCTGTTCAAGACACAGTGATATGAGTGGACACGGCAAATAGGTCTATTGGTGACATTGGGGTGGTTTCTGATTGTGTTTAATGATGTTACCAGATCTTGTGCACCCACACAATGGGCTGTCCCCGCTGCACCTTTGTTCCTGCAAAGGAGCCAGTGCTCAGAACCTTGTTTCATCCTCCCTGGGAATAGTCTTCAGAGATCTTTCCTTGATAATCATTCTTTGCTTTTGACATGAAACGGTATTCCCAACTGCATCACCCACTGTCTTTTTCATTTTTGGCCCGATCTTTAAACTTAGGGGGAAAAAATCAAATCTACCTTCAAGGGATGGAAATTTGCCACCATGGGGCCTGTCAAAAGAATATGCTATAGGCTTTGAAAGCCCTTCCAAAAGAGAAGCTACAGAAATGTTCTAAGCATGGGCGGGCGCGTTGTTGGAATATGGATATAGCCTCCCGAGGGGAGGGGACGGCTTTGAAAGAAGCGGCACTCATTTAAATGTATAAATTCTGGTGTGTTATTTTAAATGATCACTCAGAAGGCTTTATGGGCATACCATAAAAAGATGATGTGAATGGTTATTGAGTTATGTACACCTCCAGGAAATCAAAGAAAGATACGCATTTTAGGAATTTTAAGAAGATGAAGTTCAAATTATAGCCCGAGCTTTCAGTGGGATGGTTAACTCAAGATAGTGTTGCCCAGCTGCTGGGGAGGAGAGAGGTCATTGAGGAGCCCGTAGGGTTAGAACAGCATACCCATCTTCACAAAGAAGACAGGTTATGACAGCCATCTATCTGGCTAGGAGGGGGGTGTTCTCCATCTTCAGGGACAATGAGGAGGAGGGAGGCTATGAACAGCTATGGTGAACAGCTATGTTGGTGAGTTGAGTTTAAAAAATTTTTAAATAGCCTATCTCTTGTAGCCTGCATGACCAGTGCTTCCCTTTGAAGGTTAAATATTGTAGCCAGCTTTGGAAGTCTGGCAAGGAAGCTTTGGGCAAAGCCCCTAGGCCAATGTCCTGAGTCTCTTTGAACTACTGGGTAGTGGTGCTTTCCCTCCTTGTTCAAAAGCTGAAGTCAGCAGCAAAGGGGGTGAGACTAAAGGCAGCTAGAGAGTTCCAGAGGCAAGGTGGGGGGTCCGAGCCACTCGTCTGGCTCTTAGAGGATTTCAGAGTTAGGTTGGAGGCTGCTGACACTGTCCCCACTTTACACCCAGTCCTGGGAAGGGGATGACAAGGTTAGTGGAATTTCAGAGTCAAGAATAGATCCTCTCTCACTCTGTCACCTCAGTAACTCATTCCAAGGTTTGAAGAATATCCCTTCTGGGGAAATAGCACTTCTGAAACCTGTTTCATATCTTTGTCTCATTTATTCCCACAATCATTTCTTTGGGATCCAATATTGATGAATTTGACAGCAAAGCAGAGAAGGATGTTGTAGAGACTTCTTAAAAAACTTTATTACAGTAGATATATATATTGTATTTATATATTATATATTTTATATATGTATTTTATGTTATGTGTGTGTATATAATTTGCCATTTAAACAATTTAAAACATACAATTCAGTGGCATTTGGTATATTCACAATGTTATCCAACCATCAATACGATCTATTTCCAGACTTCTCCATCATCCCAAATAGAAACTCTTTCACTGTCAAGCACAACTCCACATTCCCTGCTCCCCAGCTCCTGGTAACCTCTAATTTACTTTCTGTCTCTATGAATTTGACTACACTGGGTACCTCCTCTAAGTGGACTCATACAGGATTTGTCCCTTTGTGTCTGGCTTATTTCCCTTGGCATAGTGTTTTCGAGATTCATCAATACTGAAGCATGTATTGGAACACTGTTGTTTTTGTGGCGGGATAACATTCTATTGTATGGATATACCACATTTTGTTTAGCCACTCCTACTCTCCCTCAACACACTTGGGTTGTTTTCACCCTTTGGCTATTGTGAATGATGCAGTGATGAATACTGGTCTATAAGCATGTGTTTGCGTCCCTGTTTTCCATTCTTTTGGGTGTATACCTAGGAGTGGAATTACCGGGCTCGTATAGTAACTTTATTTTTTATTTTTTTAAAGGTTTTATTTATTTATTTGACAGACAGAGATTACAAGTAGGCAAGAGAGGCAGGCAGGGAGAAAGAGGAGGAAGCAGGCTATCCGCAGAGCAGAGAGCCCGATGTGGGGCCTGATCCCAGGACCCTGGGATCATGACCTGAGCTGAAAGCAGAGGCTTTAACCCACTGAGCCATCCAGGCGCCCCTCGTATGGTAACTTTATGTTTAATTTTTTGAGGAACTGGCAAATTTGTGTGTTGGCCATTTGTTTATCTTCTTTGGAGATATGTCTACTCAAGTCCTTGGCCCATTTTTAAATTTGGGTTGTTTGTCTTTTTGTTGTTGAGTTTTAGGAATTCTTTGCAGATCCTGGATATTAAATACTTACCAAATGTATGATTTGCAAATATATTCTTCCATTCTTCAGGTTGCCTTTCCATTGTCTTGACAATGCCCTTTGATGTACAGTTTTAAATTTTGGTGAGGTCCAATTAATCGATTCTTTTCTCTTTTTGCTTATGCTTTTGGTGACTATGCTTTAGGTAAGAATCTATTATCAAATCCAAGGTCATAAAGATTTACCTCTTGTTTTCTTCTAAGAGTTTTATGGTTTTAGCTGTCACAGTTAGGCTGTGTTGACTGATCCATTTTGAGTTAATTTTTTTTATATGGTGTGAGGTAGGGGTCCAAATTCAGTTCTTTTGTGTGTGTAAATCCAGCAATCCCAACACCATTTGTTAAGGAAACTGTTCTTTCTCCGTTGAGGGGGAACAGTTCTTTCCACATTGAACACTCATGTCAAAAATCAGTTGGTCATAGATGTACGGGACTCAGTTCTATTCCCCTGGTCTGTGTGTCTGTCCTCAGGCTAGTACCACACTGATTTGACTATTGTAGTTTTATAGTAAATTTTGGAATTAGAAAATGCGAGTCTGATTTGTTGTTCTTCTTCAGGATTGTTTTGGCTATTTAAGGCCTCTTCTGATTCTTTATGTATTTGAGTATAATCATTTTTGAATGTATCTTTTTATGGATCTATAAGTGCTACCCAGAGATACTGCTGTGTCTTATCACACTTTAGTACGCACTGTCTGATTCACGAAGTGATTGAGCTGGTTTATTCTTCTACCAGCAGTTTATGAGAGTTCCAGTTGTACCATGTTTGGTCATCTCAATTCTTCTGTAAACTTTTAACCTTTCTGGTAGATTGCCCTGAGTTATGAGTGTGACATTGCTGTATTTTTCAGGTGCAATGTGAGCATCCACATCTCTTTGTTCAGATGATCTTTCTCTTGGCACCAAGTCTTGGAAAGTGCTACTTACTCCGTGCCCCATCAGCAGCAGTCAGGGTCTTGCTCAGCTCCAGAGGCTGGAGATCCGGCTGATGAGCTGCATCTTTACAGCACAAAAAGTCAGCCTATACGAGAGAACCTTAGGACTGGGAGTGTGCCTGTTAAGGTGCAAAAGGAAAGTCAGTCATTGGACCTGGTTATGGTTCCTGGCTGCAGCAGTCAGGCACGTGAATGTCCCTATAGATGAGGTTCTTGGAGAGATGAGGCTTTCTCCCTGAGAGCAGTTCTTAGGTAACTGCTTCACAAGAAGGGGGAAGCTAGCAGAGCTGTCCTGTTTGACCTTTGGCATTTGCTCCTAGAAGAGGCCCCTTCAGACACAGAGCCTGTGTCCAAGGAGGGTAAGTGGCTTTTCCTAGCCTTACAGCGCACTAGGGCTGGAGACTCTCAGCCCTGTGTCTTGTGCTTGCCCAGGGCAGTGACTGCTCTTTCCACGTTCAGCTTGCTGGTTAGGAAACTCAAGTCATGTAGTTCAGTAGACATTTACTGCAGGACCCTGTGTACCAGACATGGAACCAGGTATCTTGGGACCTGCAAAAGTCAGGACGAAGTCGCTAACTATGTTATTTGTCATCCTGTAGGGGAAGAAATACTGCACACATCGTTGCAGTGACAGGAGGACAAGGTGTGTGCTTTGTGAGGGATATACATAGTGTGCTTTGGAAGCCAGAGGCCAGGATGTTCATGTCCAGCCAAAGGGCAGAATTGGCTTCCTAGAGGAGGTGTCACTGGCCCTGAGCCTTAGAGGATGAGTAGGATTCTGTTGAGCAGAAATGGAATTAGGGAACTCCAGGAAAAAAAAACAAAACAAAACTAAAAAGCAGAGGTGGAGGTGGGCTATTCCAGGCCTTTGGAGAAAAGCAAGTGTAGTCAGATTACTGGATGTTGATGAGTTTCCTAGATGTCCACAGGGGGAGGTGGGTTTTCTTCTGCAGGACCAGGGAGCTCCTGCAGGGTTTGTAAGTGGACGAGTCATTTAGTGTTGTTCCTTACTGGAGAGAGTTCTGGTAACGCAGGGAGACCGTGGGAATGCCCTGACCTCTCCTGCTTCTGCCCTGGACACATAGACCCGCACATAAGGAGAAGCACAGACACAGTACACACATCAAGGCAGATATACATACATACAGAAACCAGGACTAACACACGCACTGAGACCGAGAGACCCATACCCATAGGTAAGAACTTACCGAGCAGACACACACACACACACACACACACACACACACTCACAGGCACAGACGGAATGATGCCATCCTGCAAATGGAGGGAGATATATAGTCAACGTCACATACATGGGCTGCGACACCTGTAGCTTCACTGAGACAGGTACCCGCACTTATTGAACCACACTAATGACATAAGTCATGCATACGAGACAGAATCTATGGGGCAGATATACACATATGCCCACAAGCCAGGCAGGGAGACATTTGCATACCCTGAAACACTTTCACACTTTCACAGACACACACAGCAGCCAAGCAGAGCGCTCACACTCACGGAGCCACGCACTTGGGAACTGAAACTCTTCCCGGGGATGCGCAGGCGTGTCCTTCACGCATGCTCACAAACACAGGCTCACATGTAGGCGAGCCCCAGGCACGCCCACAAGGCCGTCATACCACCGCAGAGGCACACGCAGACTCAAGTGGGGGCAAAGTCAGGACGTGCTGCTGGGGGAGGGGTTCCTCATGTGCCCCTCCCAACCCCGCACCCCCACTCCGTGAATGTGTCATCCGGGGTCTCAGTGCTGGACAGGCTCTGGTGGGCTCTCCCACTCAGTGCCGGGATGTCCACAGCTGCTCTGACATGGGCCGCATGCTGTTCTGTTTCAATCCTTTGGATAAAATGCTGCAAGTTTCCTGTTACAGAATTCACTTTCCATCTCCGGAGGTGAGGGTTATGCACACAGAGAGGAAACTAGACCCTTCGCCAGGACAGTCAACAGCCAGTTAGGAACTGCTGTCTGAGGGCCTCGGCCCACCCAGCCCCACACTGTCCCCTTGATTCCTGTAGGCAGTCCCTTGACCGCAGTCTGGCAAGGTCAACCGTCCCCCAGATCACCGTATTGCTGATCTCTTCGGGATGACAGAGCGGGTGGGCGGAGCTTGGCACACCAGTCCTCCCAGGGGAGGGCAGTGGGTGGCAGGGGCTGAGCCTGCAGGGGTGGGGGAGGGGAGTCCCGCCTGGGACCTGGGATGAGATAGAGCTCCCCCACGGGCACGCCAGCTGTTTTCACAGCCACGACCATCCTGTGCTGGTGGGCCGTCCTCTGCAAATGTGACCCACATTCAAGCTGACCAGCCCCAGCAGCTCTCCCTGCTCCCTACTACGTTCCTCCCCTCTAGCTGCCAACCCTTCCCCACTCCCCATCCTGCACTGGGGCTGTGTCCCTCACTTGAGAAGGGGGCTGTGACACAGCTGGCTCTGAGGAGTTGGCCCATATGGCTGCCTCCACAGAAGCCTCCAGAAGCCAGAAGAACTTCAAAGCAGTGGGGCAGCCCTGTCCTCTGGGTCGACCCTCCCATCTAAATGCTTGCTTGTTTTTCTCAGAATCTAACCTCCTTTTATTCCTGTTCAAGATGGGACAAATCTGGTCTCTCTCTTAGCCCCTCTCTTATCCTGCTGGTATGGAAAACAGACTCCCTCTGCCTCCAACCTGGGGTTCTGGCTCTGAACCATAGGGCTGACTCCTTCTGCTCTGCTTGGTCCTTTCTCAGCTATTCTTCCCACGTTCTTACAAAGTCCACTGACCTGTGTTCATTATAGACAAGAGAAATGGCTCAACAGTAGCCCTTGGGAGAAGGCCAGGCGGGGTGCACTGTGTGGGGCAGGAGGGAGCCAGGGCCAGGGGGTTGCGTTGTGGACTTGAAGTTCAGTAAGAGGCTGCAAGGTGATGTATGTGGAGCTTCCCCAGACGAAGGGCAGCATCTGGAACCAGGGCTGGCCTGTGTTCCGTGCTGGGGATTACACCAGACTGTCACACATGCTTTTCTTATTCATGGAAGTAGCTTATGTTCTTTGCAGAAAATTTAGGAAAAATATATAAGTACAAGGGAAAAAAATGCAGATCACCCATCATTTCACCACCTAAAGAGAACCATTCTTACTCTATTTTTGTAATCTGCTCTTTTCACTGAATCATCTTTCATATCATTAAAATATTGTTCTATCTTATTTCATTTTAATAACTATATAGTATTTCATCACTTGTGATGGTAATAAGAATCCAATTTTTTTCAGTATTTACCATATGTGTCAGACATTATCATTCATTGAATTTTTTTTTTTTTTTTTTTTTAGATTTTATTTTTTTGACAGAGAGAGATCACAAGTAGGCAGAGAGGCAGGCAGAGAGAGAGGAAGGGAAGCAGGCTCCCTGCTGAGCAGAGAGCCCGATGCGGGACTCGATCCCAGGACCACGGGATCATGACCTGAGCCAAAGGCAGAGGCCTAATCCACTGAGCCACCCAGGCGCCCTCATTGAATTTTGTAACTTGAGATTGATACTATCATTACCCCAATTATACAAATAAAGAGAATGAGGCACAGAGAGGCTAAATAACTTGCCCAAAGTAATATAGCCAGTAAATGGCAGAACCACATTTTGAACCCAGGTCGTCTGGCTCCAAAACCCTTATTTTCACATACTGCTTCCTGTCATGGATAAGGCATAGCTCATCATTTCCCCTAGTGATGTCTCTTTAGATTTTGTCTAACTTTTTGCTATTACAAGCAATATTCTGATAATTTGTGTGACTTACATATTCTCATTATCCTCAGTTATTTACCTAAGATCTACTCTCAGAAGTAGATTTTATGAAACAAGGCATAAACATTTTTTTTTAAGATTTTTATTTATTTATTTGACAGACAGAGATCACAAGTAGGCAGAGAGGCAGGTAGAGAGAGAGAGGAGGAAGCAGGCTCCCTGCCAAGCAGAGAGGCCGATAAGGGACTGGATCCCAGGACCCTGAGATCATGACCTGAGCCGAAGGCAGAGGCTTTAACCCACTGAGCCACCCAGGCGCCCAAGGCATAAACATTTTTAAAAAAGATTTAATTTATTTATTTTGAGAGAGAGGGAGAAAGCGCAAGCTGGGGGAGGGGCAGAGGGAGAGAGAGAATCTCAAGCAGACTCCATGTTGAGCCTGGAGCCCGACGCGGGGCTCAGTTCCACGACCCTGAGATCATGACCTGAATCAAAATCAAGAGTCGGTTGCTCAGTGGACTGAGCCACCGAGGCAACCCAGGGCATAAACATTTTTTTTTTTTTTTAGAGAGGGAGAGAGAGAGAGAGAGAGCACGCACAGGAAGACAGAGACAGAGGGAGAAGCAGGCTCCCCTCCGAGCAAGGAGCCCGATGTAGGACTCG
>PISX010008442.1:21029-81321 GCA_004024625.1 Mellivora capensis
GAGAGGGAGAAAGCGCAAGCTGGGGGAGGGGCAGAGGGAGAGAGAGAATCTCAAGCAGACTCCATGTTGAGCCTGGAGCCCGACGCGGGGCTCAGTTCCACGACCCTGAGATCATGACCTGAATCAAAATCAAGAGTCGGTTGCTCAGTGGACTGAGCCACCGAGGCAACCCAGGGCATAAACATTTTTTTTTTTTTTTTAGAGAGGGAGAGAGAGAGAGAGAGAGCACGCACAGGAAGACAGAGACAGAGGGAGAAGCAGGCTCCCCTCCGAGCAAGGAGCCCGATGTAGGACTCAATCCCGGGATGCTGAGATCATGACCCAAGCCAAAGGCAGCCGCCCAACCAACTGAGCCACCCAGGTGTCCCAGCATAAACATTTTTAAGACTTTTAGATCCATTTTCAGATTTCCCTCCAGAAGAACATTAGCAAGATCCGCTCTTATCAGCAAAAAAGGAGGGTTGGGCCTTACACTCTAAGAGAAAGCCTGACCCTCAGAAGTTTGGCCATCATAGGGGGAATAGGATGGTGCTGGGAATGGAAGGCTTTGCACGGGGGGTGGGGGTGGGGGGGCAGGGTGGCACCTGAAGGGACTGGAGATACGTAGTCTGGGGAAGACTTGGATGCTGGACAGAAGGCAAGGGTACACTTGTGGTGACAGTCAAATGTGCGACGGGCTGTAAAGCAGAAGAGAGAGAGTTTTGTCTTGAGGTCAGGACAGAAGTGGACCAGCGGTCTGAGGTTGACATTGTGAGAGCCCTTGTCCTTGGTGGGGCTTTGGTTGGGCGGGGTGGGTGTCGAATACATTTTATATGATCTGCTGCCATCCCAGCTTGGGTTCGAGTAGGGTGTGCGTATGTGGGGGCAATACCACCCACAGAAGATTACATCTTCTAGTCTTAACCAGGGGGTCTGCTCCTCCTTCCACCCCTGCCTTGGGGAGCCTGGCCCAGCCTGGTACTTCTGTCCGTCTATCCCTTTGGAGCCTGAGCAGCACAGCCTGGCTTGTGTCATGGGCCACATAACTCCTCCATTATGCATGAGGGGGACCCGGCAGTGAGCGAATGAGCAAGCCGGGGCGGGGGCCGGAGACTGAGTGGTTATTAATAAACAAGAGTATTGTGTGGGATTCCATTCACAGCACTTTCAGAGGCCATGGTGGGCTTGAGATAATAAAGCCCTGTTTATGCCCCCGAGGGCTGGGGAGGTGGCAAGTGGGAGGTGGCAAGGAGCAGGGAAGCCAGGAATTATTTTGATTCCCCCCCGGGGCAGGGCTGCTGTGTTTGCTCTGAGCCCAGCATCCAGGGGGAAGGTCTAGATGGGGCTGTGCTCAGGCCTCCGTCTGCCCTTTGGAATGGCCTGGGTCCTGAGCGATGCCTAGCTTTCCGCCTCCACCTGTCCCATGGAGGGAGACTGAGGACACACTCGGGGAACTGGAGCACGACACATTCAGGAGAGAGGTGGACTGGTCGCCTCTAACCTCCTTCCGGCCTCCTGTCCCCACCCCATTCCTCCTGCCCGGTGAGTCCTTCCGCGCTGGCCCTCCGGGACTCCGAAGTGGCCTGTGTTGCGATGGTGCCTTGTTTCCTGAAGGTGTTGGCATTGCGTTTGTGGGCAAGGGCTGCGAGAAGCTTCCTAGCCAGGGAGCCGACAGTTTGGTGTGAGGATGTGGGACGTGAAGGAAGCGGGCTAGAAGGGAGAGGGGCGCTGAGAAGGGATTAGTTTCAGTTTGGGGGGAAGAGTGGCAAGGGATGAGGCTCCCATGCCTTGGTAAGGCTGCGCAGGGGAGCTTTGGTCTGAAGGTGTCTGGGAAAGTGAGAGGCCAAGGAACATTTGGCAGAGCAGGATCTCAGGCTGTGCAGCTGATTGCAAAGCCCGCATTGACTCTGACTTGTCCCTCTGGTTCACCCTCCCGAGCCCCTCCCTTTCTTTTCCTCAGCCCTTGGCTCTGGGCCCCACCATCCCCAAACTGCCCTCTCCTTCCAGCAGAGCCTGTCCAGCTCAGTCTTGGCATCTCTGGATCTCAAGCCAGGGATGCAAAAGCTGCTAGTTGGGAAGAAGTGAGAGCAGGCCATTTTGCCCTCTGCTGGCTTCTAGGGATGCAGAGCAGGTTTTGATTCAGGGAGTCTGGATTCCCTCCCACTTAGAGTTGCACCAAAACAAGAGGGAAGCCAGGGCCCAGGCAGGCCTGGGTCACCGGGCTCTGTCAGAAGCTAATGGTGCTCCCTTTGGCCTTTGCAAGTGGCTCTGGCCTGGGACTCCCCTGATTTGGGACACGTTTCCGCCTCAAGCCAGCTCTGAGGAGCTGTTTATGCTGTTTTGGCTTTGAGCTGGGAGGGAGAAGGAGGCTGGGGGCAGGGACTGTCTTTCCTGCATTCCTTGTGCCTCCCTGCGGCAGCCCTTGGACCCAGTGACTTGAACTTTTTGTTTGGATTGAGGATTCAGTGACCCTACTTAACCCAGGAAGGTCTGAGTCTGTATTCCAGCCAGAATGGGCTGATTCTAGGTTACTGAAGGCTCAAACCAGAAGGGGCCATCTCCCCAAGTTTCCCTAGGGCAGTGTCAGGGTCCTGGAGCTGTGCAGGCCACTCCCTTCCCCCAAGTGCACAGAACAAACAGTGCAGGTTCCTTGAGCACATGGCACCCCTGGGTGGCCCATTGCGGTCCTGGTTGCAGGGCAGTGGGGAGAGGAGGTGGCCCTGCCGAGGTAGGTCCTCCTTGGGCTCTCCACTCCTGCAGACACTGTGGGCACTCGCTTCCCTTCCCCTCCCACAGTCTGAAGAGGTGGTGACTATTTCTAGTAGCATCTGCCTGCTCCTAGGAGCACTGTTCTTGGGATTTATGGGCCAGGCGGGATGCTCTACTAATACAGGGCACCAGAGCTGGCACACCAGCTGGAGGGCAGGAGTGGGGGTGGGGTGTGTGTGTTCAACCCCACCGGGGTCCACCCACCTGGGCACCTGACCTGCAGGAATGACCCAGCATCTTCTACCAAGAGTCTCAGGGATTCCTACTGACTGTTACGTGGTTGTCTGTTGCTATGGGATGTTCCAGGAAGGTCCAGGAACAGAGACAAGGGTCTGCCTCAGAGAGGCAGGCAGGCTGAGTCATGCCGTGGGCACGCCCCTCTCAAGAGGACAAGCCCGGTGTGTGCCAGGAGGGGTAGGCAAGAGGGCCTCTCCCAGGGATGGGAAAGCCATCGCAGCTGTCACAGGCGACGGCTCACTGAGAGCTTATCCCGGGATCAGCTCTCCTCCGAGCCCTTGACGTCTATTGTCTCCTGTAATCCGGGCTACTGTCCTTTTAGAATGGAGGAAACCGAGACCTGGAAAAGTTAAGCATGTTGCCTGGTGTCACACTGACCATGACCAAGCCAGTCATCCTCCCCAGCCCGAGGACCCGTTCTCTTGAGCCCTTGTGCTGGGCTGCCTCCCTGTAGAAGGCAACAGATGCTTTGTTTTGGAGGTGACAAGAAGGGCTGAAGTCAGATGCAGAGGAGGACTTCCTGGCAGTGAGAAAGGCCACATGGAATCTTCCTTGGAGATCTTTGAGAAGCGTCTAGCGCTTCAGGAGGGACCTTCCTGCAGGCTGGGCTCTGGATTGAGGACTGCTTGAGGGATCTTCTGTCAGCAGCCTCCCTGTGAGACGTGCTGGACCATGCCTCAGTGGCCCAGGGCATAACCAACCAGCAGCCTCTGGGCACGCCACACACCCAGCTGGGATTTGGGGTCCGGAAAAAAGGCTGGGGGGGAGCGGTGGGGAAGGGTTCTGAGAATTCTCCAGTAGGGAGAGGAAGCCCCGAGAGGGAAGCCACCTGCCGGGAGCTCTGGAGCAGCACGTGGGTTAATAGGCTTTTCATTTTGGCCTTCCCGTCAGACGTGCCTCGTTTACCCAGAAAGAAATCTCTGGCTTTGCTGGAACTCTGTTCCCGGAACCACCCTCTTCCAGAGGAGGCACGTGTCTGGGGCTCCCGCGTGCTTAGGGACCACCGCTGGGGGCTCTCCAAGCGGAGGTGGGACCAGTGAGCCATCTGGGCAGCTGCAGGGCTACTCACCCCATTTCTTGCCCTCTGTCATCCGGATCTGTACCAGGGGACAGCCACAGAGAGGAATACGCAGGGCGGGGGGTGTTGTCTCCCTCCTTGATCTGCTGCAGGGAGGAGGCATGCGGGGGAGCCATCGGACTCTTGGCCTCCAGCGTTAGGCCGCCTGGCTTCCTGTCCAAGTTCCACCCTGAGCTGCTCGACCTCCCCGGTTCCTCAGCTGTCAAGTGTGACATTAATAGCCTCTCGGACTTTGTGAAGATAAATGAACAAATCCGTGACTTCATTTAGCACAGGAGGAAGGAGGAAGACCCCTCTGACCTGGGCCACTCGGCTACTTCGGTTCCCCCACGCCGCCCTGCTTGGTCTTATACTGGGGCCCAGGCCTGCGTCGGGCAAGTAGCCTCAGCAAGTGCTAGTAGCTCGGTCCTCTGCTCCTGGCCTTGGCTCAGGTTAAGTAACAGAGCTGTGTCCTTCTGCCGCTCCCTTCGGCTGCAGGAGCCGGTGCGAGGCCGGATGCTCGAGGTCCAGGACTTTGGCTCCCCTGGGCTGCATTCAGCCCTATTTATTTTGGGGTCTACAGAAGTAAGAGTTTGCTTCTGGTTTATTCCACATGTTTGACTTGGCGGGTCTTCCTCACAGCTCAGCCATTACCCAGTGTATGGGGTAAAGGGTCCTGGGATCAAGTTAGGGCTTTCTTCTGCCCTCCCCCTTTAGCCCTGTAATAGGCTTTCCAGGTCCAGCCGCTGCACCTCCAACCCAGCCTCCTGCACCCACCTCCTCCCACCCACCGTTCTGGCTTCCTGTCCTGTGTGCCTCTGCCCCAGGTCCCTCCTCCTCTCTGCCAGCAGGCTTCTCCTTCTCCCACCTCTGCCTTGTCCCGGGGCTGAACATCGTCCAGTTTCTACTTCTCTGGGATCCAAGGACACTTCGCATGCCCACACCAAACATCTGTTGACATTTAGAAGTACTGCGGGACCCACGTTTTCATTTCTGTGTGAATGCTGCTTATTCTCTTTCTGGTATATGAAGCTTAAAGCTGGGCCCTGTGATAGAGTCTGCCCCACAGCGATGATCATTTTTGAAAAGGAGAGGTAATTTTCCCCTTTGCCCCAGACTAAGTAGGGTCAGAATGAGGAGGTTGAGTGGGGGAGGGTGACATATGCTTTCTAGCTGTCCCTAGTCACTGCCCTATCCTTTTGATACATCTTCTCAGTCTCTTCAATAACCTGAGTCAGATACCACAATCCCCATTCTATCAGTAGAAGGGGAAACAGAGAGGTTAAGCGACTTGCCCAAGGTCACACAGTGATTGAGTGGGAGAGTCAGGATTTGAGTGTGGGTCTGTTTTTCCTAGAATCATGTATCCTCTAGAGGAAGGTGGATATTAATGCAGACACATCTGGAGCTGGATTTCTGACTTTGAACAAACCAAGTGTCCTATTCATTTCCCTTCTTCCTAACCCCCCCTTCCCTGGCTGTGGATCTCTGAAGGGAAGAGGGGAGACCCCTGCCTTGAACCGCTGTCTGTCAGCCTCCCGGGTGGATGCAGTCAGACTGCTAAAGCCATCAGTTTCCCACAGATCACACATGCCAGAGAGTAGACTCTATTTTGCTGGAAGAAGGGGAATAAAAATCAGAATGAGGAATCTGGAGGGGCCTGAATAATACAGTATGAGAAAGTTAAAGTGCTTCTCGTGGGGGCACCTGGTGGCTCAGTCAGTTAAGTGGATGGCTCTTTCGCGTGCTTTCTCTTTCTCTCTTTCCCTAAAATAAATAAGTAAAAACCTTAAAAAAAAAAAAAAGTTACTTTAAAGGGGCACCTGGGTGTCTCAGTTGGTTAAGTGTCTGACTTCAGCTCAGGTCATGATCCTGGGGTCCTGGGATAGGGCCCCACATCGGTCTCCCTGCTCAACGGGGATCCTGCTTCTCCCTCTCCCTCTGCTGCTCCCCCTGCTTGTGCTCTCTCTCCCTCTCTGTCAAATAAATAAATAAATAACTCTTTAAAAAATATGGGGCGCCTGGGTGGCTCAGTGGGTTAAAGCCTCTGCCATCGGCTCAGGTCATGATCTCAGGGTCCTGGGATCGAGCCCCACATCGGGCTCTCTGCTCCGCCGGGAGCCTGCTTCCTCGCCTCTCTCTGCCTGCCTCTCTGCCTGCTTGTCATTTCTCTCTGTCAAATAAATAAAATATTTAAAAAAAAAAAAAATAAAGTGCTTCTCCTCCCTAAAAAACAGTTTGTGAGGGAATATTCTGCAAAATGTTTGCAGACAGACCAGAGGCCTGAGAGCCAGAAACCTCTACAATCCGCAGGAATAACTGCTCCCAGTCTCCAGGCTCCGGTTGTTCTCAGGGCTTTCTTTCTCCCTGTGCCCCTCAGCTCCCCTGCTGGGGGCTCTTTGTAGGGGAGGACATTGTAAGTGACAAGGTAATGGGCCTAAGCACACACCAAGAGCCAATGGTAGGTGCCAGCTGCCCTGTTCCCCCCTCCACAAATCCCCAACCAAGACAGGATGTGATTAACTAGTTCTGAGGAGCATTTGGAACTCAAATTCCAGCAGCTTGAGGAGAGGTCTGATGGAGTCTTTGTTTGCCTGACTCTGAAACTCTGGGGTTGGGGGAGAGGTGGAGGGGGGGAGGGCTCTGCAGGCCCTTTAGACTCCGTGGAGAATCTCCTGGTAAATACAGTCATTTGGAATGTGTTGTCTTCCTTCCTAAGCCTTTAAGATCTGCCTTCTAAATTACTCCCAAAGTGTGCCAGTCTCTCACCTGAGCTCTTAGTGTTTTTATTTTTTTCACTTTTAAAATCAACTCTATTGAGGTATGATTTACATTCAATAAAATGTATTCATTTTAAGAGCACAGTCAGATGAGATCTAACATATGCATATACCCGTGTAACCACCATTCCAATCAAGTTATAGACTATTTCATCACCCCCGAAAATGCCCGCATCCCTCCTGCAGGCAGTCTCCCCTGACCCCTGGCCCCGGGCAGCCACCCCGGCAGCTTTCGGTCACTATAGATTGATTTGCTTGTTCTAGATATCCATGTGTGCAGTATGGTCTTTGTGTCACTGCTAGGGTTTGATAAACCTCAGGGGAGAATAGGTTATTTGAGACTCTGCACGGGCACGGCCCCTGCCAGGGGATCTCCCATCTCTGCACCCTCTCCATCCTTCCCGAGGCCTTCAGCCTGCTCTCACTTCGTGTGTGGACGTGGTATACCTTGAGTCTGTGCCAGGAGAGAGATCCCTTCCCTCCCTTTGCTTGGGCACTGAGTATAGGGAAATGGTAGGGAGAGGAGGTTTGGGGAATTCTGGCCTATCACTGCAGAGCTCAAGATGTGGAGGATGACTCTCAACCTTGAGAAATGGCCGTGAGGTTTCAGGAAGTAGACCCTGGGTAATGGGTCTCCTGCCTCTCTCCTGCTGCTGGCTTTGTTTCCACTGTTGCTGCCATTCTTTGCATTGAGGTGAGTGTGAAAGCTGCTCTCCTAGAATTCAGAGGTTCTTTTGAATGATTTGAGGAATGGGGAAGGAGAGCAAGCAGACTTGAGGTTCAGCCCATGGGGTGGACCTTGCTTAGCCAGGATGTGTTGGAGGACAAGCAGCAGGGAGCTTGGTTTATTGGCCATCTTGTGGACTGGAGCTGACTGGCCCAGACTCTTCTCCTTGTGCTCAGGTCTGCAGCTTCTCCTCTCCTTGGGCAGGAGGGAAGGGCAGCACATGACACTGACTCTTAAATGGTGGCAGCAATCCTAGTTGCCAACTTGGTAGAAAGGACAAAGTGCTAAGGATTTGCTGCTATTTGCATCATCTTTCCAGGATCCTGTTGACCCATCTCTATCAAGTGGACAGATTTGAAGGATATTTTAGGGGTACTTTCATCTCTTGGGGAAAAGGGATACAAACTAAAGCCAAGATGCTATCATTATGATATTTTTTTCATTTTGTTTTATTATCATTATTATTTCATTGTGGTAAAATATACTGTTGGGGAGGAAGAAATTTTTCTGTGTCCTTGAAGATTCTTCTAGCTAGATTGAGAATTAAGTTGACATGGAACAGAGTGAAAGTAGAAAATCAAGTTTAATTTCATACATTCAGGGAATCTACACAGACACAATTCAAAGACAGTCAGGCAAAATGAGGTATATAGAGAAGGGGTAGGGTCTGGTACTTCAAAGGAAAGGAATGCAATTCACAGAAACATGAAAAATCGTCAACATTTGGTAAAAAATATTTGCTGGGCCACTCAGAAACAATGGGACATAGAGGACTTTGGTCAATTGGCTTTGCTAGGTTCCTCCTTGTCTCCCCTACCTAGTTTATATCATAATGTAGTTATCTGTGGTGATAGCTCCCTTCCTGGAGCTGGTCCTCTATCTAAATTCTTTCAGGCAGTTGTGTATGTGTAGGGCAGAGATCAAGGTTTCTTCCTGAGTCTTTTAGGTCTTGATTGTTTTCAGTTTAATCATCTTTTTATAATCTGCATGTCCACGTGGCCCATCTTGGGGCAGCCTGCCCTTGGCTCCTGCAATACACAACATAAAATTGACCATTTTAACCATTTTCAGTTATACCGCTAAGTGGTATTAGACACATTTACATTATGGTGCAACCATTACTGCCATCCATCTCCAGGACTTTTCATCTTCCCAAACTGAAATTCCATACCCATTAAACATTAACTCTCCATTCTCCACTCTGCCTGGCACCTGGCAACTGCCTTTCTACTTTCTGTCTCTATGAATTCTAGTACTCTAAGTATCTCATATAAGCAGAATCGTGGGGTATTTGCATATCTGACTTCTATCACTTAGCATAATGTTTTCCAGATTCATCCATATTGTAGCAAGTATCAGAATTCCATTCCTTTTTAAAGCTGGATTAACATTTCATTGTATAGGTATACCACATTTTGTTTATCCATTCATCTGCCAATGGACGACCGAGGTGTTTCTGCCTTTTTGCTGTTGTGAATAATGCTGCTATTATGAACATTTATATACAAATACTTATTTGAGCCATTATGGTATTTAAATGCTCAGCAGCCCCTCCTAGCAGCTCCTTCTGCTTCCATTACTGCTGCCTGAGGCCCAGAGTGGTATGCCTTCCTGCTCCTTTAGCCCGGCACCGGTCTCCTCTTGAGTCCTGCCTATGGCAAATGGTGTGCTGCAAATACTTCAGTCTTTGATGAGTATGGAGGACCTAGGGTTTTGAGTTCCTTTCCTAGCAGCTTTCTTCTCTGTGTGTTTCATCTACTCTTGGCCATCAGCTGTCTTTTGGTAGTCTGATTCTATGAAGCTTCTTAATACCAGAGTACAACAGAATATCTTTGGTTCACCAAGGAAAGAAAAGAAACTGAATTTTATCAAGTATCTGTTATGTGCTGTCAGGTAAGTGTTCAAGGTTCAGTAAAAGCACCACTGGCTTTACATCCTTTTTTTTTTTTTTAAAGATTTTTTTTTATTTATTTGACAGAGATCACAAGTAGGCAGAGAAGCAGGCAGAGAGAGAGGAGGAAGCAGGCTCCCCGTGGAGCAGTCCATCCTTTTAAGGGGCTGTCCTGTGAGATAGGGACCAACCTGAGTGTGGAGGGTAAGGAAGCCAAGGAGAGGCTGTGAGAAGTCACTTGCCCAAACTCACAGGAGGCCAACACTCCATACACCACCTGAATACTTCCCTGGCCTTTACAAATGCAGATGAGCCAGAGAGAGTTCCTGGATCTTTTCTTTTCTTTTTTTTTTTTTTTTAAATTTATTATTTATTTATTTATTTATTTTTTAAGTTTATTTATTTGTCAGAGAGAGAGAGAGAGAGTGAGAGCACAGGCAGACAGAGTGGCAGGCAGAGGCAGAGGGAGAAGCAGGCTCCCTGCTGAGCAAGGAGCCCGATGTGGGACTCGATCCCAGGACGCTGTGATCATGACCTGATCCTGATCCGAAGGCAGCTGCTTAACCAACTGAGCCACCCAGGCATCCCTGGATCTTTTACAGTGGAAATCCAAGCCTGGAGTTCCCCTTATGATTTGAAAAGAATAATCCTTTGGGCTTCCTTGCCCTAGTTTTGGTAAAATATGGAATTATTAATTAAGGTTTTGTTTTGTTTTTCCAAATATACCCATGAATGTTTTTCCAAATATACCATGAAACCCCACGTACCCAGCGACCAGCTTCAATAATTATGAACATGTGGCCCGTCTTGTTTCATCAGCAGGTTCTTCTTTTTGATCCGTGGGGTCCTCCCAAGTGGTATGGCAGCAGTTGGTGTTTTCTGGAAGAGAGAAGGGGAATCGGCAGATCTGGGAATCTCAGAGCTAAATCTCTTCCCAGCTGGAAGAGTGTTAATTGCCACCGGTTGGAATCCCCTCTGATGGTTCATTATTCAGCTGGCTACTTACTGAACACCATCCAGGAGGCAGGGGAGGAAGAAGGGCACATCTTTTGAGAGGCCTGGCAGGACCTGGCAGGGTGGTATGCTGAGAGGCTTCCCTTTCTTACAGCATTTTCCTCCTACTGTTTGATTTTATTGGAATTCTTCTGAGTGGCAAGAGAGAAGGTTATGTGAGGATAACCGGTCCCTTAGGAGAACAACCCTAAGCCAAAGCAGTCTTGAGGTGGAACAGAGACTGGTGGAAAACAAGCTTATAGCCTCTTCAGCTAGATTTATTTAACAAACATTTCCACTTTTTTTTTCACTTCCGCTTTTATTTTTTTATGAATACCTCAGCGTGCCTGGCACAGAACTAAGGCAGCAGATCCAGCTCTGACCCACTGGGGTCTGCTCTCCAGAAGTTCGTGATCCACAAAAATACTAACTAATAACAACTCACACTTGTGTGTGCCGGTGCATCTTGTGGGCATCGTCTCCTTTACTGCCTGGCCCCAAGCAGTCTGTAAGAATGACGTCCCTGTGCAGACGAGGGGACCGGGGCTTCATGCTGAGCTGTGTGTGCAGAATGTGCATAGGATGGGGAGGACCAAGGGTCAGGAGAGGGCTGAGGGGACCGGGACCGTCTCTCAGGCTGCAGCAATGTGTGTCTATTAAAAAACTCCACCAGATGTGTGTTCTCAGAGGATTGAGGGCAGCCAAATGGCACATTTTTTTTCCTCTGGACTTTATCGAGGACCATGGGATTGATTTTTATTTAAAAGACCGGGCCATTCTTCGGTGGGAACGGTTGGGGGGGAGTCAGGACTGGAACTTGAGGAAGAGTTCTTTCCTGGGGCTGAAGGAAGGGATGGACAGTTTGTTTGGGTTTTATTTAAAAGAAGACTTGATGTCTTTCAAACTGGTGGGACTGAAAGAGGCAGTTTTAAGGATAAAAAAGGAGCAGTTTCTGATCTGGGCTGACTCCGTCCAGTGATCAAAGTGGTTTGGGGTTCTTGTGGTGGGTGGGTCCCCCGGCTGGCAGGAGCAGCTGGCAGCGTCCTCCTGGGGTTTAGGGAGGCTCTGGTGCCCAGTTTCTGCATGGAAGCCTGCTTTGGGAGTTTGAACGGATTTTCTACGACTGGCTCAGCTAATGTGTCTAGCAGGGGGCAGTAAATGATTTATTTTAAAAGACAACCTATGAATCTCTTTCCAGTCTCCCCAGGCAGCCCCTCTTCCCTGCCACGGGTCAGCCATATCCTGCAGGGCTAAGGTAAACTTAGAAGGCTCTCCCTGCCCGCCCAAAAGGGATATGAAACATTGAAATGAGAGTCCCAAAGGCCCAAAGGGTTCTCCTTTAAGAAGAGAGAAAAGGAAAGTGTTTATTATTACCATTCTGATTTTTTATTTTAATTTTCAATTTATTTAAAAAAATAAAGAGGTTTTTCTACCAAGAGATGAGGTGCAAAGTGCCATCTGGACCAGAAGGAGGAAGAAGGAACATCTCAGGCTCCTTCCAACTGTGTCATTTTAGTCTTCTTCATCCCTCACTGTCCCCACCCTGGGCTCCCAAGTAATTTAAAAGCAAGATGGCATGCAGGATCACCTTCTTATAGAACCCCCAAGAAAAGGCTGTCTTCCAATCAATGCATCGTCTCCATGTGGACCTTGCTGACAGAGAGAGGAAACAATGAAAGTGCATGAGGACACTTCTTTCAGGAACGGAGGGCGTCCCGAACCTACGAGACAAAAGCATGTGGCCTTTCAGAACAAGCCAGAGCGTGGCAGCCTGCCTGCCCTCCTGGGACTGCAACTCACAGATGATGGTTGCTATGGATACAGGGGACTGGGGCTCCCCTGGGGCAGCAGGGAGCTGAAGCCACGAGAGGCTGTTTATTACAGTGATGTAAGCTAGGGCACACCACCTGTGCAGTTGCTGGGTTTTAGGTGACATGTGGGGGACCTGTCCATTGGTGCTGGGTATGCAGCTTTCTCTTCTTTTCTCCTTATTTTGGAGGCTGGCAGAGCTAATGCTCACAGCTCCCCAGACTCCGGGACGTACTTCTACATTGGAGGCACTACCCGGTGAAGCTTTACTGTGAGTGGGGCTCTGTCCTGGAGGCTGCAGGAAAGGTATGAAAAGCTAGGGGGATCATGGTTTTTGCCATCCGGGCATGCCTGGTATGAGGGGAGACATAGCCCCTGCCATCCATGAGTTCCCAGCCCAGTGGGGACAGCCAGAAGAACACCAATGACCCAGGGTAATAGATAGAGACAGGGTAGAAAAAGCCCATCACTTCATACTTCCTGTGAAGTCAGACGCGTCCGGGGTGTACCAGGTGCCGTACTGGGCCCTTCCTGCCCCTCTGGACTCAGTGTCGTCACTCTTCCCCCATGCTCCCTCCGCTTATGCCACGCCGTGCCCTGGGCTCTTCCTGAGACTCCAGCGGCCAGTGCACTGGGGTCCTGCCTCGATATTCCCTCTGCCGGGGGCTGTTTTCTCCGTCACCTCCCAGCTCCCTCACCATTTCATTGTATTTTTCAGACCTCTGCTTTGGTATCGCTTCCTGAGCACCCTGTGGCAAGCAGCCCTTCCCGGCTTCCCAAACCCCTCCCTTAGCCTCTCCGCTTACTTGCCTTTTCTTGACAGCACCAGCACTATTGACTAGTTCACTGTCGGGTCGTCTGCCTTCCCCGCTAGACAGCCAGCTCCTCCAGTGCTGGGACAGTGCCTTGTTTACCACCGAGTCCCACTGCTACGAGTATCACCTGGCATCTGGGAGGTACTCGATAAATATTGGATGAATGAGGGACGAACTGTGTAGCCTTGGTTCGCTTTGCCATTCTCCGAGAATATCGACACATGCTTTTATATTCGTCCACCAATGGTAAAGATAAAACTTCTCACTTGCAATTCTAAGTAGTGATTTAAAGACATTTTTCCTAAAATTAGATTTTGGTTTCCTAAGACAGGATCTCTCACACGGGGGTATACAGACCCCAGGAGTTCTTGGATACGATCATGGGAGTTTGGGTATTTGTGTTACCTTTGGAAGATGTCTGCGTATTAGTCAAGTTCAGAGGACCCATGTATAGTTGCTAGAAATCATGAGCATAAAGTTGTGAGGTAGGGTGCTTTGGAGGTAGCCTCCAGAGAACTTTCTGGAAAGCAAATCTTGAGAAGCAAGTTGATAGGAAGGGGCAGGTCTTTATACAAGACAGAAAGGCATTGGGTGACTTGTTTCTGATGTCTGCTTTGTGATGGTAAGGGGCCATATGGAGCAAGCCCCCATGGGTCATGGTATCCCAGCAGATCTATTTGGCTGAAGCAGAGTTTGAACTTGGGTAGAGCAAGGTGAAGCAGTTAAGTTGAGAACACTTCCTGCCCTGGGAGCCTGGATTGGAGTGACAGCCGTGCAGGGCTAGGACTGCTCGGGAGCAGTGACCCATAAACTCTCCTCTCTGGTCCCCTCCCCATCACTTATATCTCCCTGCAGTCTTGTTGGCATGAGGGCCCCTCCAGCGAGCCCTGGCCCCTCCCCGCCATGGCTGGTGCAGCTGGGGCATAGGGTGTGTGCAAGAGTCAGCTGGCAAGTGGAAGCTGACCCAGCCTGCAGACGATGGCCCCCGGCTCACCAGCTTGCAGTCCTTTGTTTAACCGGGACTCAACCAGGCCAGAGGTCAGCATTTTCCTTGGAAGACTGTCAGAGCCTGCCTGCGGTTGAGGGGGAACAGGGTCAAGTTCCCAGGGACTGGGCCGGGATCAGGCCCTATCTCCAGAATCAGCTGTCCACTGTCTGTAGCCCGGACGGTGCCAGCACCATGTGACTGGCAAGGTGGCCTCTGCCGCCTGGTCACCGCCTGATCACGGCATTGCCATCGTGAGCCGCCGGGAGGTCCTTTACAAACCAGGCAGTGACTTCCTTGTTAGAGGGACGAATGGCCAGAGTTACTGCAGAGCTGGGACCCAGACCAGCTCAGCGCTCTTTCTGCCACCTCCTGTTTGGCACAGGGGCCCAGGTGCTCAGTGAGATAGGGCCCTGCCCCTGGCTTCACTCCGAAGTAATGAGGTCTGCTTGGGGAGGTTAGATGTGTCCCACTCCCAGTTGGAGTGACAGCTGTTCTCCTTACACACGTGGCTGTGATGTAGCTTCCTCACCCTGCCAGGGTTAGCGGGAAGCACACACTTCAGGGCTATGTGCCAAGGACTTTCAGTCCTGGGTGGGAAGTGTGTGTAGTGAGTAGTCCCAAAGGGAGGGGTCTGTGCCCGGCGGGGCCCTACTCTTCTCTGTCAGCCGGCTTCCAGGGTCCCTCATCGTGGGGGTGGGTCCTGAAATCACCGTCTGGGTTTTGAGGTCCCTCCTCCTGCCCCTCCCTGGCCTGGAGGATGGGATTGTGCAGAAGCCAGCAGGAGGGGCCTGGGACAGGGAGAACACCTGACCTAGAAGATAAACTGAAGGCCTGTTCTAACTCCTCCATCCGGGATCTCGAGGAGGGAGTGAGCCGTGTCCGAGTGTTAAGGGCTCTGGTGAGCCTGGGGTTTGGAGATGGAGATTTGCACCCAAGCCTCTTGCCCTGACCTTGATCAGGCTCCTTAACCTTTCTGAGCCTCTGCTTCCTTATCTAAAAAGTAGAGTTAAAAGCACCTCGCACACATGGGATGCCTGGGTGGCTCAGTCGGTTAAGCGTCTGCTTTCAGCTCAGGTCATGATCCCAGGATCCTGGGATCGAGTCCCGCACAGGGGAGGGGGAGGTCCTTGCTCAGCAGGGAGCCTGCTTCTCCCTCTGCCTGCTGCTCCCCTGTTTGTGCGCTCTCTCTCAAATAAATAAATAAAATCTCAAAAAAAAAAAAAAAAGCAGCACCTCACACACAGCACCGTGATGAGGACTCTGAGATGATACATATTGATAGAGCACTGGTCCAAGTGCCCAGTCCCTAGTAGGTACGCATGATAATGTCAGCGTCACTGTCATCAGCACATGATGGCCGAGTGTCTGCACTGTGCCCAGCACTGTGCCATGTGCCACAGGAGATCAAGGGGACTTCTGCTCCAGCCGGGGGGCATGGGTCTGAATAAAGAGAATGACATAAAAGAGTAGCTTGCAAAACACACACATCAATCTAAAATGGGGGGATTTCGACCAAATAAGGGTGTTGGGGAGAAATCCAAAAGGGAAGAAGATGACTTGAAAGGCCTTTGAGGCATTGAGTATGGGATTAGGAAAAAGCTTGGTATATATGCAAAATAATATTCCCCCACACTTCTTTCCCTAAGTGAACAATTAAGAATAAGACAGTGGAGTTCAAGGAGGAATTCCTTGGCCAGGTGGCCAGTAGCCCAAGGGAATAACACCCTCCATCTTCACATTCACCTTGCCCTCCTGGGGGCAGAGACCACTGGGAGTCTCCCTCTTAAAGATCAGAGTGTCTGCACAGCCCAGTAGAGGGAGAATCTTCCACCTTCTTTGCTCTCGCTGGACTTTGTGGGATGCTAGAAATATTTTTCAACCCACCAAAGGAGAAGGAACTGACCAGGACTGGTGCCAAAATATTCAGTAAATTCAAGAGTCTTTTGTTTGATGAAGAAAGCGGTTGGCCTGGCGTCTCCTCTTCTGATCTGACGTCACTGCCTGGTGGGTTGGGTCCTTCCATTCTCGTCCAGCCCCCACTCCCGGGCTGAAAGGCAGTTTGCCTATTCAGGATTCTTTAGGAACGCTCATTTCTGGTTCCACCTGTTTGTCTGACAGTCTTAGACAACTCCTTGGGCTCCTCTTGGCCTTAGTTGCTTCACCCATGAAATGGCCTTACCAGCTCTGGTCCCTCTGAGGGGCGAGCTCTGACCCGGTGGTCTCTTGTTCCACCTCCAGCCCCCTTCACGTGTGAGCTTGGATGACCTGAGTGTTGCCCCTTTTCCAGATGGGCACTCCGGGATGTCCAACGTACAATTCTGCCATGATCCAAAACATGCCTGACCTCTGCTTTGGAATTTGCCTTTAAGCTTGACACATTCGTTCAGTATCCTCAGTGATGGATGGTCTTCTTCCTCTTAGAAGGAAGTTGATTTCCTCTTTGGGACAGTAAGTCATGTAGTGCATACACGTGTCATTGACAATAAGGATATGATCAAACTGAATGAAGATACTTTTAGTTCCAAACAAATGAGGCTGATTTGGTTCTGCTTTAAACTGACTCAGAAATCAGTTCCAAGTAAGATTTTAAGGACATTTTCAGCACGCACTGCAAGCCTGAGAACACAGGTGGTAGACTTATAATTCTAAGGACAGCACTCCTTTGGGTGCATTAATTCTGATTTTTAAAAATGAATTTGCTACTTTATATTTATACCACATGTTTTAAAGAAAGCCATTATCATCCTCTTCATTCCTGTTCATTTCCTGATGCGTTTGTTTCATGTTTGGGTGTCTGTGATTTTTATTTTCTTAACAATGTGGCTTGCCTTGATTGTTATCAGTTATAAAAACATAAAACGTCCTATCTCAGGGGTCCTCAGACCTGTCTCAGTTTGTTCAAACCCAGACTTCTGGGCTCACACACATTCTCTGATTTAGTAAGCCTGGGGTGGGGGGGGGCTTGCAATTTGCATTTTTAATATACTCCCAGGTGACACTGCTGCCCGGGACCATATTTTGAGAACCCTTGGCCTAATGGAAAGGGGTTTTAGTGATTGACTCCAACTCCCTTGTACAGATTGCTATACTGAGGTACTGGGAGAAGTGCCTCCCTTGCCAAGTGTTCTATAACTAGTTTAGTGACAAAGCTGGCAGTGGAATCAGACATCCTGTGTGCCCCGTCTGGTCCTCCTCAAACTCCTGTTTCTTGTTTGGAGACTAGTTAACAGGATTGCCAGTTTTTAGGATTTTGCAAAATAATTTCAAATAATCTGGCCTGTTAACCCCTTTAGTATGATCAAGTCATGATTTTCATCTCCACCCAGGGACAGCTTGTGTTTCATTTCCATTTTTAAATTGTGATACCATAGCTACAACCTGAAATTTACCTTCTTCACCATTTCTCAGCGTGCAGTTAATTCTGGAGCATGACGTGCGTCCACATTGTTGTGTGACCAGCACCACCATCCATCTGCAGGTCTCTCTCATCTTCCGCAACTGAAACTCTGTCCCCATTCAACATCACCTTCCCATAGTCCCCTCCCCCAGCCCCTGGTAACCGCCATCCTACTTCCTGTGTCTGAATCGAACCACTCCAGGCACTGCATCTAGGTGGAATCAGATAGCTCTGGTCCTTTAGTGACTGGCTTATTTCCCTGAGCGTGATCAGGCCTTTAAGGTTCAGCCGTGTTGTACCATTTATCAAAATTTCTTTCCTTTTTTTTTTTCCCCAAATATTTAATTTATTTATTTGACAGAGATCACAAGCAGGCAGAGAGAGAGAGAGAGAGAGAGAGAGAGGAGGAAGCAGGCTCCCTGCTGAGCAGAGAGCCCGATGCGGGGCTCGATCCCAGGACCCTGGGATCATGACCTGAGCTGAAGGCAGAAGCTTTAACCCACTGAGCCACCCAGGCGCCCATTTCTTTACTTTTTAAAACTGAGTAAGATCCTGTTGTCTGTGTATACTACATTTTGTTGATCCATTCATCTGTTGATGGACACTTGGGTGGCCTTCACTTTCTGGTTTTTTGTGAATAATACTGCTGCGAACATGGGTGTGCAAATATCTGTTTGAGTCCTTGCCTTCATCTCTTTTGGGTATATGCCCAGAAGTGGAATTGCTGGGTCATATGGCCATTCTGTGTTTCATTTTCTTTCTTTCTTTTTTAAAAGGAATTATTTATTTATTAGAGAGAGAGAGAGAGAGAGATCTCACGAGCATGGGGAGAGGGGGAGGGGGAAAGGGAGAGAATCTCAAGCAGACTCCCTGCTCAGTGTGGGGCTGGATCTCATGGCCCTGAGATCATGGCCTGAGCTGAAATCAAGAGTCAGATGCTTAACTGACTGAGCCACCCAGGCGCCCCCTGGGTTTAATTTTTTGAGGAACCTGCTTTGCTTTGATTCCGGGAGCTTAAGGATCTGCCACGGACAAATTTGTGGATAACAGAGTCTGAATAGTCCTTGGCTCTTCCTGCCCTGGTCACATGCTAGGAAATGAGTTGGCTGCCCTGAGGCCTCGTGGTAGAAGGACCCTATTATTTCCTGTTTACTACCAGAAGCTGTAGATGGCCTCTCGGGCTTTCTTCTACTCCTTGACTCTGCTCTGACTTCACTGTCACGGATCTCCATTAGTATTTGTCTTTGGGCATTTATGCATTTGTGTTCCTGTCCGCCAAGTCTTGCCGGCCCCAGAACACTCCTGCTGCATTACAGAATGAAGTCTGGCATGAATGGGGCCAATGCCATCACACTGCACCTGCCATTCTCTGGGTGGAATACGACTGTCCTCCCAGGAAGGCAGCATGCCAGGGTGGGAAGACCTCACACAGAGTGGAGATTAAGAAATACTTACCGAATTAATGAAGGGGTGTGACAAAGAGCCTAGAATGCTGTCAGGCAGGGCTGGGGCCTGGGCATTTTGCAAGAGATAGCCAACTACTTGGCTTGACTTTTACCACCACCCAGCAGTCTCTGGGGCTACACCACCTCCAGGGACCCTGGGAATAAAAGAGGGCAGTTGGGAAGTCTAGTGCTCTCTGCTTCAGAATAGGTACCAGCTTGAGGGTTGGAGAACAAGCCTTCCACTCTCATCTCAGGGGATCTAGAGCGGTGACTCCTGAAATCAGCAGAGAGAGCACCAGGGGCTAAAGAGGAAGAAGGAACAGGGTCTAGACTTGTTAACCTGGTTCCAGCCCAAGTCTGCAAAACCCCACACGTCTCTGCAGCTGATTCAGGAGGATATTGTGAAACTTCAAAACCAAAAGGATTGTATTTTAAGTTTAAGGAGAATTGAGACTACATAGCACTCTTTTCCCAGTTGATTTGCAGAGTCCTTCTATCCATGATGCAGTAGCAGGCAAGCGTGGAATTTCTTCAAGTGGGTCAGCATCACTTTTCCACCTCTCCCAGGGTCACTTAAGGTCGAGGCTAGGTCACTTAAAATTTTCTTGAAAGCAGCAAGATGCCCATTATTGATGTCATCAGGAATTACTCTTCCGGTCTAGTTCTGGTGCCCCGTTATCCAAACTGACAGAGGGTGAAGTGAGAAGCAGAGCTGGTAGTTAATCCACAGAATCGTTGTCAGCTAAGAATAACATCTTTTTTATTGCTTTTGTACCAGCTGATGATACTGCCTTTCTGTGTGGAGTTTTATAGTCAATGGTTCACTTTTACGGATAGGTCTCTACACATTGGTAAATGGCTTGTCAGATCCAGAGACTTTGTCTTTCTCTTCCTTCAGGCCATTTTCTCAGAGGTAGGTAGTCCAGACTTCCACCCCTGAGTGTGCTGTAGCCTTGTTTCCTTCCCTCCAGTTGGAACGGTGGCTGCTAAGAGTTCCCAGATCCCAGGAACAATCAGGGAAGGTAAATGTGCCCGGTGGCAATTGGCGATATCTGTCTGGCTACTGGGGGCCTGTCATCAGGTCTTCGGGAGGACAAATTTGTAGAATCCATTAACATTGATGCTTGCTGCTAATTGTAACCAGACCCCACCTTATCTCACCATCTCGCTGCTCCTTGAAAAGGGCAATTCCCCTCAGGGAGCAGACTGCCCTTTCCTGCTGCTCTGTCTGAAAAAAATGAGAGGATGTTTATTTGCTTGAGGCTGTAACAGTCTTCAAATGAGACCAGCACAATCTTTATGGGCCTCCCTGTCTGAGAGAGTTCTGCATGGTCTGCGTGCATCTGCTTAGGGTGAGGCACAGCTCCAGGCACATACAGCTGACTTGCTGGGCATTAGACCTTTAGGAAGAAATACTCAGTACTTTAAATCCCCTGTGATAGGAGCCATGAGGTGATATACCTCCTTGGTATCATCCATCCCTTCTGCCATCCATTCTTTCAGGTAGTGTTTGCTGAGCATTCAGGGACTTGTGCTGGGAGCAGCCTGGCAGCCAGAGCTGTGTGAGATCTGTCATGCTCCCTCTCAGAGCCTCCAGTACGCTCGAGGAAATCAGACTGTTCTACAGGGAAATGTAGGCAGCAACACAGGGCTGGCCTTGGGTGAACAATCTAGTTGTGTTCTAGGTAAATAAAGAGCGTGTGAAACTCAAGCTCTTGCCCCTAAACAAGGCAAAGTAATAACAGGTGTGGGGAGAGGTGACGTATTTTAAGTGAAAGTGTTGAAGAAAAATGGTGTCTTTATCTTTGGAAAGTGGGGGGCCTTTTCCAAGAAGTAGTTATGGGGGAGTGACAGTATATGTATCCCCGGGGACTCGCCCAGTGGCCTGGTGCCATGGGAGTGGGCCAGGCCTTCTTGGGCAAGCATAGTGAGATGGGCAGAGAAGGTATTACTTCACTGAGAGCCAAAGGGATTTGGGTCTCCATCGAAACAGCTAGCCCTAAGGTGCCTTGAGTCTTAGTTGAGGGTAGAATGTAAAGATCTCCTCTCAGACAGGATTCTTGATAGCTTGGCACCTTGGCCTGGAGCCTCTAGAACACAGAGCCTAAGGAAAGTGCTACAGCTTCATGAGGGAGCATGATCGCAGAGAACAGAAGCAAAGGAAAAGGTGAGAGGTAAGGGAAAGAGGGCAAGGGCGTGAGGATACGTTATTGATCTGGTTGCCTCTTAGCATCAAGTCCAACCAGTGGCCCAGTCGTTCAGGACTGTAAAAACAGATGGCTCCTTGGGATGGTCAGTCAAGAGAGGAAGGGCTGCTCTCCCCCGATGGTGATGAGCTCATCCCTCTGGCCATCCATTCCCCTGCCTCTCTGAGTGGCACATGGCCGGGCTTCCTGAGTGGCCTTGCATTGTCTCACTCCCCAGTGTCAATAAGAAGCCCTAGGAATAGAAGCAAGAGGTACAGGAAGTAGGAGTTCTTTGAGGCACTGCTGGTGGTGCCCATGTGAAGGGGGGCACTCTCGCAGAGCCGGTCACTCCAGTCATGTCCAGGACAGGAAGAAAAGGCCAAAGGCTCTGGGGACAGATGTGGCCAAGAGGCACTTGACCACATACCCGCACACCGCAATGGACAGGAAGAGAGATCTTCTTTCAATATTGGCAAAAGTGTGGGGCTTAGAGTGGAGTGGGGGGCTGAGGGTGGGTTGGGGCAGGGGCAGCCCAAGAAGCATTATTGGTTTTCCCAAGGGAGATGGAAATGAAGGGGACAGGTGCCCAGGTAAGCAGCAAGAGCCGCTACTGAGTCTGCTGTGGCCCGAGCTCTGGTCAGACCAAGCCAGACCCCAGGGAAACCATCTTCTTCCCGGTCCTGGCCTCCATGGAGCCCTGCACCTAACCCAGCCCAGGGGAAAAGACCGTGTACTCCTCTGTTCATACTGAGCCCCAGTGTGTGCCTCGTATTGGTATAGGCACGTCATGCTGCGTTGTTTTAAATTTGAGCTCATCAATGAGCCTCATAGCAAGCAAAATAGGTGCATAAGAAGGTAGCTCAGGGTGGGTAAACATTGAAACATTTGGAATAAAGTGTATGGTCTGACACCTACTACACCTGGGAAGGTTGTTTTTGCGAGGCTAGTTCATCCTTCTTTACCCTCTGCAATAGTTAACCCCTTCCTTCCCTGAACTCTCAAGACTCAGCCCTTCAGTAAACATCGCAGCGCTGCCCACTTCTATCTCCATGGCCTACTGTTGCCTAATGGGCTGCCCCCAGACTTGAAACAACAGCCCTATCCTTTATTCACAATTCTGGGGGTCAGCACTTTCAAGTGGGGCTCAATTGGGACGTTCCTGTGCTGGTCATGCCTGGAGTCACTCATGTACCTGCCCTCAGCTGGTGGCCCAAAGGGGGCTGGGTGACGTCAGATAGCCTCACACGGTTGGCATGTGCACCTGCCAGCCTATTGGTCCAGGGCTATGCGAGATGGTAGTGAGGCAGTAGCAGCTCTCTGCTCAGTGGATCTGAAGACATACCTATGTCTACTGTAAACCATCTCATTTAGTAAAGGAAACAAAAGCCCAGGGAGGAAAATGACTTGATAAAGGCAAGAACCCAGGATTCCTGCCATCCTGGCCTGTCTGTGCTGCTCACACCCTTCAGTGACACTTGGTTGAATCCCTGCCTTTGCCATGGACCATCTGCTTCTCCAGCTGAGGTGTTCTTCTCTTTCCAGACACCTTAAAACCCTTCCCTACCCTGATCACATGTCATGCTTTCATGCCACAGGCAGCCTGACATTTTATACTCAATCCCGAGCGCCAGAAGCAGATGCAGGAGCTCAGAGTCCTGCAGTTTGACATTCTGCGGTCATCAGTTGTTGTTCACTCACCTAACCTGCGCTGGTGGGACCAGACTGGGAGCAGGGCTCCCCACTCAGCCTGGAACGAAAGCAGAGCCTATGATTATTACTGGCCATCACTGAGCGGGCTGGGCTAAAGCACATCCATCTGGCCTTTGGCCCAAATGTGCCAAGGTCCTAAGGGAGTCCGTAGCTTCTGTGGCTATAGCCAAGCCGAGCTGTTCTGCACACCTTGCGGAAGCTGCAACGCAAATATCAGTGGGCAACAGGAAGACAATTATCACGTTTTCTGGTGATCTGGTTGAGGCTTGAACTAAAGCACAGCAGGAAGCATGCGTAGGAAGGGACAGTAATTAGATACTTGGGAGCTAAAATTGATAGGCATTGGGTGTGGGAGAGAAGAGTCTGGTTCCTGGGGCTAGCTGGGTGAACCTGGCGGATGATGGTGTCCTTCACTGATAATGTGACTGTAAGGAAGAGAGGGAGGTTTGATAGAGATCATAGTTCTGGTTTAATTCTGTTGTTTCTAAGGTGCCTATGGGAGACTCTTGGGGAGAAGAGAAGAAGTAGATAACTAGAAATACAGATTTAATTGTGGGAGAGAAGGAAGGACGTCAGAAGTCGATATCGTGTAGCAGCAGGTGGTTGAAACCATTGGTGGAGATAAGCTTCTTCAGGGAGGTTGTGGGGACTCAGAAGACAACATGACCAAGAGTGAGACCCTGGGAAATAGGTGTGTTTCCAGTGCAGAGAAGGGAAGCAGAACCTTTGAAGAAGACCAAGAAGTGATCTAGCAGGAGGGCCTGGGACTTCATCTGTAATTGCTAACAAAAAGGAGAAGGAGATTCCTGGAATGTAGTGAGCCATGTGGTGTTCGTCTTCTTATTTCCCAAAGGGCTTTTAGGAGACACACAATTAATGTTTGTTAAATTGAATTAAGTTGCCTTGTAGTGCACTGCACTGATTTGAGCTGAATTGAGTTTGCTACTTCCTGGGCTGCTCTAGCTAGAAGTTTGAGGCTTCTCCCTGCTCTGTCCAGATTCTCCCCCTTGCCTTTCTCTTGTTCACTGAGTCCAGGACACAGCAAGAACTTGGTTGCCCAATTAAACATGTCAGGGTCTAAGGAAAAGCTACAGATTCTCTCACTATTACCCTTTGGCTACCTTCAGGTGATAGTGAGCAGAATGCCCAAGGTAACAAAGGCTTAGGTAAAAGGACACAGAATGACCTCTCATAATAAACGTTGGAAGGTGGTAGGTGATTTCAAATCTGGGGCAGGACTTTGGTTGTAAAGGCCCTGTGCTCCACACCCCCCCCCCAATCTTTCCACTTTCATATCTTTACTTTGTCAACTCTCAGTTCCTACATTTATCACCTCATGGTTTTGAGATGGCTCCATAATTCCAAGCAACATGTTCTAAAATAGTCAACTTCTTGGTAGGAATAAAATGTCAGGCCTTTGCTGTATCTTTGACGGAGATAAAGATCTTTGTCAGACGTCTCTCCAGCTGACTTCCTGTTAGGACTCATCAGCCAAGTTGGCCATATGTTCATCCCTAAGCCAACTACTAGCGAAGGGGAATGGTATTACCATGCTGGGCTTAACCAGATCATGGATCATCCCTTGGAACTGGAGAAAGATCCACCTTCCTTGGGCATGGTATACCAGAAAAAAAGAAAAAAAAAAAACTGGGGCCCCATAAACTAGGGGAGAAGGAGGGAATGGCTGTGGGAAAGAGATCAGTGCTGTCTTCCTGACCCATATATTTGGTCAAACCTAAGTCACAAGGTTTGAAAACATTCAGTCCAACCTTTATTGAGTACTTACTCAATGTACCAGAAACAATTGCTTCACCATTGAGGCGGATAACAGGTTAGATTTTAAAATCAGAAGAAAAATAAAAAAGATTTTAAAATCAGAGTAGGTCCTTCTGCCTACCCCCCCTTGCTGAGCTCTGCTACTCCTTGGAGGATTTTTCTCACTTGGGATCCTGAACCAACCCTGTAGGTTCTGCTCAGTTCTTAACTGATAATGCGGCCAGTTCCCTCACTGTCTTGGCTGGTGCTACCCCTGACTTTGAAAATCCTGGATTCCCACCGTCTTTGTTGTGTTTCCATGGACCTTGTCGTCTATACTCCTGGTCTCCTCCCTTTAAAATATTTTCCTGCCTATTCTCCTGTCTGCCTCTGATCCATCTGCCTCAGTCTCAGTTTCCGTCTGTCAACCTCAACGTCACCTTCTAGCTGGTGTGCTCACTCTCTTCTTCCTACCCTGTTCACTCTCTTCCACCTTGGGCCTTGTACCACTCTGTTCCTCAGAAGTCACCTGCTGACCTCTGCTGACTGTTCCTGATTTGGACAGTCTCTGGCTCAGGAAGTTCCAACGAGTTCCCATTGCCTGTTACGTGAAGTCCGAAATCTGATGAAAAGATACCCAGCCAACAACAGCATTGCCTTTGTAGAGGGGACTTGGGTGAGGGGTTCCTTGACGCCATATCACTTGAGACATTTACTGCAGCAAAGTATTCTGTGTGCTTGCATAATTAAAAAACAAAATGAGAAACCTCCAGCCCAGCATTCTGAGCTTTGCACATTCTTTCCAGCTCCTCTCCCACTACTCTTCTATGTGAACTTCCCTCTCCATTCAGACTGGCATCCTCCCTCCCTCGAGACCAGCCTTGAACTGTTGCTCAAGACCCAACCCATTAGCAAATGACCTATGCTTTTCCGTCCTGACTTAATCAATCTCTACGCCTTCACCAAGCTTCCAGGACCTAGACTAACACATTGCCCAGCAGCCCCATCTCACCTCCTACCAGTCCCTCCCCCTCCCCGTGAGCTTCCTGGGATCTCTTCCTTGTCTGTGTTGTGCATGAGCTTTTGCTGTTGGACATCAGGGCCCCAGACACAGCAACCCCTGTGTCACTCGGCTCTGCTCTTTGGGTGCTGCCTGATAGCCCATCCACTCTCGCCGCCTTTATTCATTCATTCTGATTTTTGCTGGTGACACTAAATGTGGCTGGTTTGGCTGAGGCAGAATGTCAGCTGACAGTAGTGGGCTTTAAGATATCTCCCAAAATGCACCGACCATGAACTGAAAACACTTGCACTATTCATTTGGTTTTTAGATACTTACTTCCTGGTTATACCTCTGATATTGTACCCTTGAGGCATTGCTTAAATAGCACATCGTTACTCACTACTTCCTATATATCGTGTCCCCCCTAATAAGATTGTAAATGGCATAAAGGACAGTGTCATATCGGATTTATTTCTATTTACTGCTCCCCCAGCATCTTTCTCAGTAAATATATTTGTTGTTTTGATTTTAATCCAATTTCCTTACAACATTTTCTTCATAGCTGTATTTTTTTTTTAAGATTTTATTTATTTATTTGAGAGAGAGGCAGTGAGAGAGAGCATGAGCGAAGAGAAGGTCAGAGGGAGAAGCAGACTCCCCGTGGAGCTGGGAGCCCGATGCGGGACTCGGTCCCGGGACTCCAGGACCATGACCTGAGCCAAAGGCAGTCGTCCAACCAACTGAGCCACCCAGGTGTCCCTGTATTCATTTTTTTTTAAAGATTTTATTTATTTATTTCACAGAGAGACAGAGATCACAAGTAGGCAGAGTAGCAGGCAGAGAGAAGGGGAAGCAGGCTCCCTGCTGAGCAGAGAGCCCAATTGTGGGGCTGGATCCCAGGACCCTGAGATCATGACCTGAGCAGAGGCTTAACCCACTGAGCCACCCAGGCACCCCTCATAGCTGTATTCAAACCGGCACTCATAGACTTATGCATTTTATAAATACTTAAGACCCCATGTTTGAATTTGAGAGTTGATGTTTCCAACCCCTTTATGTAAGTGGCCACTCTAACCCCATAATTACCTACTTGGAGGTTCAGGGCCCAGAAGAGCCTTCTCTGGGTTTCCACTCTCCTCCCTGATCTGTAGGAGGTTGAGAATGAAGGGAATTGGTTCTGCAAATGGGGTAAGTTGCCTGGAAGTGGCCTGATCCACTGGTTCCCTTGCAACTGTGTTGTGTAGAAGTGTCTGGACAGCACACATCTCTGCCCACTCTCTGGCCTGAAGGAGACAGCAAGGAGTGGGCCAGAAGGAACGAAGTGGAGGCGGGGGAGCCAGACGGGGGTAATCAGAAAAGCTGAGCGGATAATCAGAAAAGCTGAGCACAGAGAACTGAGGCCCATTGCCTGAGGTGCTGTGAAATTGGTGGGAGGGGGAGCATTACAGCTTCTGTCCCCCCCACCCCCTGCCCCCAACACCGTGGCTGGTGCTCCATGGCTTTAATAATTGTATTCTGAGGAGCATTTAGACTGGCATTTAGTCAGGCCCAGAATGTGAATTCTTGCAGGGGAGGCAGCCAGCACAATCCTGCTTTGTTCTAGTTCTTTGAGAACTAAGGAAATAATTTTTAAAACAATACCCTCCTTCCTGGGCTGTCACTTGTTTGTTTGCACTGAGGATTTCTCAGTAACTCTTTGGTCTCTGGTGCTTGTGTTTAACCTCTGTGCTCCTAACCACAGTAGGAACTGGAAGGAGAAGGAGGGAGGGTTCAGGTTTATATGCAAGGCTGGCGATGTAGTAATTGTGCCATTCTACGTATGTTGGACACTCGTCAAGGGCCAAGGACTCGGGTCTCTCTTTCCTTTTTCCCTTTAGGCATCCATTTGACCCTTTGCAGGCCTTGGTTTTGTGTCCAGGGCCATTCTAGGAACTATTTGGGTGTGGAAAAGAAATAAAAGATGTACTGTAGTCAGTATACTATATTATTATAAACGGCCAGCACTACTTACTGAATTTCTTTTGCTCTGACCAGGAACTAGGCTGGAAACATTATAGGTACCGCTAAGTGTAATTGTCAAACGTTTCTTGATTGCTTTTTATCCAGGCACAATGCTAAGGGCCGGGGAGGGAACTTAGGCTAGCAGGAAAGCTACCTCGCAATAAACAAGTAATTGCAGGTACCTTGCCACTCTTAGGGGTGCTCCTTCCAGTAGCATCAGATAACCTGGAGCTTGTTAGTAGAATGTAGCCCCAGATATGCTGCATTTTAACAAGATCACTGGGTGATTCATCTGATGTACAAAGAAGGCACTGCCAGCCAGCAGGCAGGAATTCAGCTTGCTCTGGGATAGAGATCAAAGAAGGCTGTCTGTGGAAGTGACTTTTAAGGTAAGAAGTGAGGAGAGCCCAGCAAGGAAGAAGGTAACAGCTGGAAGGTGAGGTAGAGCAAGCTTCGGGCAGAGGGAACAGCCTGAGCCTGCTGGGGCTGTGACGTGCACTCTGACAGCAGAGTGGAGGGGTAGACATGGGCCAGCTGGGGGAAAGCCTTGTAAACCAGGGTAGAGAACTTAGATCCAGTGTGAATGGATTGAAGAGAAATATGGGCCCCAGTTTATAGATGAGGAGATAAACCAGAACTCAGATGGCTTGACTAACTGGGTCCAAGGCTGCACAGCTAGGAAATCATTGGTAAACTACTAAGGGCTGGAATTTATATCTGGGTCTCTAATTCCAAAGCCTCTTTTCCAAACTCTTCCATAATTTTGTCTTCTCGGATCATTAAGAAGACAAAATATGATATAATTTTCAATGTGTCTCTGTAGTAGTTAGGATTTGAATGATCTTATAATAAAGTGACTTCAATAAAACAAGATGATTACACTTGGAATAACATAATAAAACTCATGAAGTTAGAAGAGATACAGATTCATTTTGAGCACAGATTTTACCCCCTTAGGGACGGGAAGGTATATGGTATAAAAGTTTGTTAGGAGACAGAGTATAAAAGGAGACACTCTATGTTATATAGATAACTCTGATTATCTGAAGAAATGGATGATTCTCTCAAAAAGAACCTTTTAATTTTTCTTACCATCAAGTGTGAGAGGAAGCATGAAGTGGTGAATTGTGAGGGTAAAGCACAGTATGATTAAACTAGGGTGATTTCCTTCCCTTGTGCTGCTAGGCTGAGTGAGACATAGCCTCCCTCCATTCTGTCTGCTCACGGGGGGATATCGGCGCCTCACAGTCCAGATACGTGAGATTTGGCATTGCCACCAGCTCAGAGGACCACTTCTCAGGAGACCCACCAGGACTCACGTGGTTCACTGATTTCTGAGAGGTCACATTAGCCAACCCAGGCACTGCAGGGGAAGAGTGAAAGCAGACTCCTGTCCTTGGTGTGGGGGAAGTGAAAAGAGGCGATAGGAGCCCTGGGGCTCAGGGGATTCCAGAGCTGTTGGGAGGTATGACCTTTAACCCTGGGGAGCTTCCAGTCTAATAGGAGAGGCACAGTCCCTGACTTTGGAGAGCTGCAAGTGTGATGGGGGAAGGCACAGCTCCTGTCTTCATGAAGTCCAAACTGAAGGGGAGAAACAGACCTGCTCCAGGGAGCCTCCAGGCTGATGGGAGACACAGAAAGCAGCACAATTACCCAATTATCAAAGTTACCAAAGCTGTAAAAAAAAAAAAAATCACAACATTCCTGGGTCCACGTTGCCATCAGGACTTTGCTATATGACAGTTTTATCTGGCCAGCTCCAAGAGCCACAAGTGCTCATCACATGGCAAAAGTAGAAGCCAGTGAAGACAGTAATGTCCCAGATGATGCTCTCCTTAATTAAATGGGTTCTCTCTGATCAGGTTTGATTTTAGGTTGTTACTGAGATCCCTGGCAGAAGAGACAGAGGTACTCCTGAGGCTGAGACAGGTACCTGGGCAACACTCAGGCCATCTCTCCCCCTTTCCACTCCTCTGAAGACCAACTTTGCTCACAGTTCACACTCCCCTGCATAGCCAAGGCCCATGGCACCAGTTGTGGGTGACACATTTGCCAGTTCCCACCTCTAAAGAACAGCTGTGCTTTCCAGCTGATGCTCTGGAGTGCTGTCGAGCAGGTGGTATATTTTTCTGCCCTTGCCAAAACAGGGATCCTTCTGTCTCCCTGCTGCTCCTCCCCCAACACCTACTCTGGAGACCGTGACTGATGATAGCAGGCAAAGAAGAGGAAGAAGAACTTGAGGTTTGCTAAACAGGACATTGGATTAACCAGGAGGTTCTTGCTTTTGTCCCACAAATGGTTTATCTGTCACCTTGAGCACGTTCTCCTGCATTTCTTTACTCTGCCCCCAGGACCACGCTTTTCCCACCGGTATTAAACTAAGGAAGCATGGTGGACATGCAAGGCCACATGAAATCATGAGACCCAGGGTCAGTTCCTGGCTCTCGCACTCCAAGCTGCATGACCTTGGATGAGGTGATTCTGTTTGTCCTCAGATAAATGATCTTTAAAAATCATCTGAGTTAAGTTTTCTTGCCCATAAGATGGGAATGATGATGCTAGGTGGTTATGAAGATCATTTGCAGTGAATATGTTGAAGTGCCCTGAGAATTTTAAAGCCTTTAGTAACCAGTGAAGGGGAAATGGACACGTTTCCCTCTTCTCCTCACGTGACTGTGGTGTTGATAGTATTGGGGAGGGGATCATATATGAAAACAAAAAGTTCATTAAAATATAAGACATTAATGTAGCCAAAATAAATATTGCGTTCACTCAAGGCTGAGAGCCTGTGCAGTGGGAACAGCTAACTCATGATCAATACTGTGCCAGGTCTGAGGGGGAGGAGGGATAAATGGGAAACCAGGTCTCAGGCTCAGAGAAAGTCAGAGTTTAGTAGAAGAAATAAGAATAAGAACATAGCAGTAATATGTAATATTAACTGTTGTATTTCATAGTCAAAGTGCTAGGGAGGTTAAAGGAATCCAGGAAGCCTACATGGAAAAAACATTTTTTATTATAGCCCCATGTAAAAATGTATTCATTTATTGAACAAGTATTTTTTGAGCCCGATCTGTGGGCTGGGCACTGTTCTAGAAGTCAGAGATGTAGCAAGAAGTAGATAAAATGCCTGCATTTCAGGGGGCTTGCATTTTAATGGGGAAAGATGCGCAATAAACAAGGAAAGTAAAATAAGTGGTACACTAGGAGATGGTAAGTACGAAGAGTTATAAAATAGAACATGTGTAAGGGGCCTAGGCAGGGTTGGGGCAACATGGTCTACTGTTTCACCTAGCATTGATGGGGCATAATTTTTAATAAAAATTAAAAGAAAACAAGAATAGGGAAGGAGAGGTGGAGGGGGTTAAGAAGAAAGGGGAAAGTACAAATTACCATCTGGGATGGCAGATGAGGGGGAGATGCATTTGATTGTCAGATACCATGAAGAGCCCACTGGAGATTAGAGAACTTGAATCTGAAGAGAGGACAGAGAGCACCGAGATGTGTGTTTTCTCAGCCATGTTCATGACACGTGTGCAGGCACAGAGAAGGTGGAGAGCTGGATTTAACCAGAGTTGTAGGTTTAGCCAGCTGTGTACAGGGATTAAGAATATCATTCACCCATCATGTTGATAAAGTCTTGGAAGACCAAGGAGGTGCCTTTGCTTCCATGACTTAACAGTGAATTTGACTAGCTGATCTCCAGTCCACCCATAGGTCTTGACTACATTTAATACTTTATCACAAGTTCTTAAAATTTATTTATTTGGAAGTGCTAAGGAGGGAGGGGAGTTGGAGACTGCTGAATGGCTATGGAGTTCCAGTTTGGAACTCGTGGTGGTGGTTGTACAACAATAGGGAGGTACATAATGCCACCAGACTGTACACTTGCAATGGTTAGGATGGCTAATTTTGTGTAATGTATATTTTACCATGGTCTTCTTAAAAAGGATTTTACCTGCTGGTATCTCTGAGAAAAAATAAAGTGGGAGTAGAAGTGGTTCCAGTTGGATGCAAGCTGGTGCAGCCACTCTGGAAAAGAGTATGGAGGTTCCCCAAAAAGTTAAAAATAGAACTACCCTATCACCCAGCAATTGCACTAAAATTGGTGTTTACCCAAAGGATATAAATATAGTGATCTGAAGGGGCACCTGCACCCCAGTGTGTACAGCAGCAATGTCCACAATAACCAAACTATGGAGAGAGCCCTGATGTCCATAAACAGATGAATGGATAAAGAAGATGTGGAGTATATATACAATAGAATATTATTCAACCATCAAAAAAAATGAAAGCTTATCATTTGCAAAGATGTGATTGGAACTAGAGGGTAGTATGCTAAGCAAAATAAGTCAACCAGAGACAATTATGATAGGATTTCTCTCATGTGGAATTTAAGAAACAAAACAGAGGATTATAGATGAAGGAAGGAAAAAATAAGATGAAATAAAAAAGAGAGACAAACCATAAGAGACTCTTACCTATAGGAAATAAACTGCGGGTTGCTGGAGGGGAGGTGGGTGAGGGGATGGGGTAACTGAGTGATGGGCATGAAGGAGGGCACGTGATGTAATGAGCACTGGGTGTTATATGCAACTGATGAATCACTAAATTCTACTTCTGCAACTAATAATACACCCGTTGTTAATTAACTGAATTTTTTAAAAAGATTTTATTTATTTATTTGACAGACAGAGATCACAGTAGACAGAGAGGCAGGCAGAGAGAGAGGAGGAAGCAGGCTCCCTGCTGAGCAGAGAGCCCAATGCAGGACTCAATCCCAGGACCCTGAGATCATGACCTGAGCCGAAGGCAGAGGCTTAACCCACTGAGCCACCCAGGCGCCCAGTTAACTGAATTTAAATAAAAAAAAAAGTGGTTCAAATCGCCTTGTGTCCCATGCTCCTCCCCTTTGGCCCTACGTACAGGCCATCTTGGTCTGAGTGTTCTTTCCCTGTGTACAAGTAGCTGGGCAAGTGTGACATTAATGGCTCTGGTGACAATGACTTCTGCATCAGATCCATGTGTTCATGTGTTAGCTTGTCCTATGGAAGGTGTCATTGAGGGCCAGTTGGGAAGCAAAGCATCATCTAAAAATGCACATGTTCCCCACATCCCTGATTATGGCTCATCCTTCATAAGGTGCTCCCCTCAGCTCCCTTCTTAACAGTTTGCCAAGACTTCCACCTAAAGCAGGAGTTCTGTCTTACTGGATCATTTCTTTCTAAGTCCAAGTCATGGGACTGGGCGCCCAGTTGCTGGGGCTTACCTGCCTTCTCTTCCTTAAGAAGAGATGTTTCATAAAGCAAAATATTTCTCTCACCAAGTCATGTTATCAGTACAAATTCATGGTATATTTTAAAACCAAGATATACTGAATATATAAACCAAGTATAGCTACTCTTCTTGTTTTCCCTTGGGAATAACAACAATTTTGTGAGATAATCACAGAGAGGACTTTTTCAAGAAATCCCTTGTGTAGTTTGCATGTCTCTGTGTCTTCCACAGGACTGTTCACAAAGTAGTGGTTGACATTTTGTTGCATTGCTATAAAGCGGATTTTGGGATAGCGTCAAAAAGTGGAGGCTTTGGGGCCACCAACGTGGGTTGGAGTTTGGCTCTGCCACTCACCAGCTGAGAACCCCTAGATAAGATGTTTAAACACATCACTGGGCTTTGGGTTTCTAATATGTAAAGCCAGAGCATATTGCCTTCCTTAGAGGAATGTTGTAAGGACTAAAAGAGATGGTTGCTCTAGGAGTGAATGTTCTTAACTTTCCCTCATTGCTGCTGCCTTTTTTGGCAAACATGACTGCAAAAGGATTAGGATGTCCATGTTTGTGCGACCTTAGGGAGATCACCGAACATCTTTGCGCTTCATTCACGTTTCTCATGTATCTCTGTATCACTTTTCTCGTCCCATCGAGTGATGGACTTCAATTAGAGATTTCTGAGATCCCTTTCATTGTAGATGATCTAAGATTCCTTTGACCCACTGGAACAAACTTTCATTTATTTTTGGACCTCAGGTGCACAGCCTTGGGTTAGCCTTGATCTTTGGTTCATTACTCAGCCTTATCATCGGTCTTACATGCCCTTGCTATTTTTCTTTCTCTTTTATTCCTGTTCTTTTCCTCTCTTCCATCTCCATAACTTCTCTGGTTACTTCTTTCCCATTTCCATTTATCCATCCATCCATTTACTTATATATATAGTAAGTACCTACAAATCTACATGCACAACCAAAGATAGAACTTTGATAATTAGAAAATATCTTGTCTTAGGATTTCACTACCGCCGCCACCAAGCTATCCTCTCTAGATCCCTACTACCAGAAGTAATCATTAATTCAAAAAGATTTTTAAAATTTTAATTGCATTAAAATATGCATGACATAACACCATCTTAACCATTTTCAAGTATATAGCTCAGGAGGGTTGAGTACATTCACATCGTTACGAAACTGATCTCCAGAACTCCGTTCACTGAGTTCACTGAAACTCAGTGCCCATTAAACAACTACACCCCATTCCCTACTCCTCTCAGTCCCTAACCACCACACTTTCCCTTTCCGTCTCTATGAACCTGACTACACGAGGCACCTCATATGAGTGGGAGCATACAGTAGTTGTCTTTTGGTGACTGGCTTATTTCACTTAGCATAATGTCCTCGAAGTTCATCCATGTTGTAGCACATGTTAGAATTTCCTTCCTTTCTGTGGCTGAGTAATATTCCCTTGTGTGTGTACCACACTTTGTTGATCCACTCACCCATCCCCGGACACTTGGGTTACTTCCACCTTTTGGCTGCTGTGAATAATGCCGAGATGAACATGGACATACAAATACCTCTTTGAAGACTCTGCTTCTGGTTCTTTTGGGTACACACCCAGACGTGGGATTGCTGAATCATATGGTAATTCTATTTTTAATTTATGGAGGAACTGCGTACTGTTTTCGGTAGAGGCTGCCCCATTTTACATTCCCAGCAGCCATGTAGGAGGGTTCCAATTTTCCACATCCTCACCAACTTGTTATTTTCTGGTTTTCTCAGTAATAGCTATTCTAATGCATGTGAGGTAATAACTCATAGTTTTGATTTATATTTCCCTAATGATTAGTGATGTTGAACATCTTTTCGTGTGCTTTTTGGCCATTTGGATATCTTCGGCAAAATATCTACCCAAGCCCTTTGCCCATTTTTGAGTCAGATGGTTCATTTTGTTGTTGAGTTGTAGTAATCATTATCTTGGATCCTAGTTTCTCTTATTCCCTTCCTTATGGTATAGTTTTCTTGCATAGCACTCTAACGCACTTATCTCACCTGCTGTACAATATTTCATTGTTTGACTCTACCATGGTTTAATTATCTGTTTCTCCCTTGATGAGCTTTTGGGCTCTTGCTAGGTTTCTGCTATGGCGAAGAGGGCTGCAAGGAACATTTTTGGGCAGGTACAAGAGTGTCTCATGGGTACATATCTAGGAGTAGATTTACTAAATCATAGTTTGTGATTGTTCAATTTTAGGAGGTAATGTAAAACTTTTTTCCAGAGTGCTTATACCCTTAGCAATGTATAAGAAATCTTCAATCTCTTTCAACACTTGATATGGTTAGACTTGGTAATTTTTGCTGGTTGAGTGAGTATAAATTGGTATCTCATTATAGTGATATATATATGTGTATATATAGATTAGATTAGATAGATAATCTATTATATATTGATTATACATATTGATTATATATAATATGTATTGATTTTATATATATAAAATATATATATATTGATTGGCATTTCCCAGTCACCATTATGTTTATTAGCCACATATATTCCCATGTGTCTCCTGCCTTTATTTCAGTTGGTTTGTTATCCTCTTATTTGCTTATAGAAGCTCTTTGTATATTTCTTTTTTTTTAAGATTTTATTTATTTATTTGACAGAGATCACAAGTAGGCAGAGAGGCAGGCAGAGAGAGGAGGGAAGCAGGCTCCCCGCTGAGCAGAGAGCCTGATGTGGGGCTCGATCCCAGGACCCTGAGATCATGACCTGAGCTGAAGGCAGAGGCTTAACCCACTGAGCCACCCAGGTGCCCCCTTTGTATATTTCTTGACAGTGATCTTTTGTTAGGTGTGTGCATACCCAGTATCTTCTCCTAAGTCTTAACTGGTGTTTTCATGTACCATAAGATTTCTTTTTTCCAAGTCAGATTTATTAAGGTATAGCTTACATAGAATAAAATTCACCTGTGTCAGGTGTAGAACCCTATGAATTTTACAGGCATATATAATTATGTAACCACTGCTGTAACCAAGATACAGAGCCTCTCCATCATTCTAAGAAGCTCTCATGTACCCCTTTTTGGTTAATCCTCTCCCCACTGACCCTAGCTCTTTTTGGTCTCTAGAGTTTTCATTTTCCAGAATGTCATATAAATCAAACCATACAGTATGTAGCCTTTTGGGGACTGGCTTCTTTTACTTAACACAATGCCTTCAAGATGCCTCTGACTTGCTACATGTATCAGTAGATCACTTCTTTTTATTGATAAGTACTATTCTATTAAGGACCACAGTTCATTTGCCTACTCACCTGTTAACAGACATTTGGCTTATGTCTAGTTTTTGGCAATTATGAATAAGCTTACTAAAAATCTCCACTAAACTTACTAAAAAAACCCAGAGCAGGATTACTAGGTCATATATTAACTGGATATTTAACTTTCTAAACAGCTGCCGAACTGTTTTCCAAAGTGATATGCCATTTTTTTATTCCCATCAGGAATGTATGCAAGTTCCATTTGCTTTACATGCTCACCAGGATCTGGTATCATGAGCTTTTCTGTTTGTTGAGCTCTTCTAACAGGTATATAATCCTATCTCATTATAGTTTTAATTTGCATTTACCTGTTGTCTAAAGATGATGAGTATCTCTTTGTGTGCTTATTTGCCAAAAATACATCTTCTTTGGGAAAGAAGTGTCTGTTTACATCCTTTGCTTGTCTTTTGTTGGGTTATTTGTTTTCTCCCATCCAAGTACTAACCCAGGCCCGATCCTGCTTAGCTTCCAAGATCAGATGAGATCAGGCATGTTCAGGCTGGTATGGCCATAGACTGGATTATTTGTTTTCTTATTATCAGTTGAGAATTCTTCCTATATTATCTGACTGGCCTTTTATCAGATTTGTGTTTTTCAAACATTTCCCCCCAGTCTGTGGCTTGTCCTTTATTCTCTTAGCAGTGTCTTTCAAATGGCCATGCAGGGCCCCCTAGCCCATCCTGGTCATTCTCCCCACTGCCTAGGGCAGGCATAGCTGCAGAGGGATGCTTGATGCTGGATTCCCCACTATCACCAGCAGTCACCTGGAGCACCCTCTGAAGATACAATTCTTCTCCACATCATTTGCTGTTCTGTTTGGACTGGTCTAGTTTTGATGGATCTGTGGGTGAGAGTACTCACACCGATCCTGAACTTTCCAGAGCAAATGCCTGTCTTCCTTACAGTTAGAGAATCTCTTTTGGCGTCACTATACAGTTCCAGCTCTACTGAAATAACAGTGTCCGATTTTAGCTGGATTTTTTGCACCTTTAGAATGTGAGACGCCCTCAGTGAAGCAAGTTATCAAGGAAAGTTAATGAATCTCTTTCCTGGGAAATGTCATTATTGAACACTCATGATGCTCAGCACTGGGCAATTTATTTTGAGGAGAAGTAGCTTTTCAATACATCTGAGAAAGTGTTTTTGTTTTTAGAAATACTGTCAAAATTTTGTAATCCATGCTAGCCCATAATGAAAATATGTTTAAAAAATTGTTTCCATCTAGTTTGTATTACTTTCTGTAGTAGCAGATTTTTCTTCCTAATTTGTTTTGCATTTGTTTTTGCATTTTAAGTTTAATCTGCTGAGAGAAAGACATGAGGTATAAAGATTGGAAAGGAAGAGATGTTATATTTACATAGAATGCAAAGAGAAGCAACTGAAGACTATTTTTTCAAAGATTTTATTTATTTATTTGATAGACAGAGATCACAAGTAGGCAGAGACGCAGGCAGAGAGAGAGAGAGGAGGAAGCAGGCTCCCCGCTGAGCAGAGAGCCAGATGCAGGGCTCGATCCCAGAACCCTGGGATCATGACCTGAACCAAAGGCAGAGGCTTTAACCCACTGAGCCATCCACGTGCCCCATGAAAACTATTTTTAACCAAACTTTTTTATTTTGAAACAATTATAGATTCACTGGCAATTATAGCAAATAATACAGATCGATCCCTTATATACTTTGCCCAGCTTCCTCCAGTAGTAGCTCACAAAAATATAGCACAACCTGGAGCCCCTGGGTGGCTTGGTTGATTAAGCATCTGACTTTTGATTACAGCTCAGGTTGTGGTCTCAGGTCACAAGCTCAAGACCCCCATCAGGCTCCACACTGGGCATGGAGCCTGCTTAAGATGCTCTCTCTCTGTCTTCCCCTCTAAAGAAACAAACAAACAAATAATAGTACAATAGACAGGATATTGACAATAGACTGTCAAGATGGAAACTGTTTCCATCACAGCCAAGATCCCTCTTGTTGACATTTTTTTTCAAAGATTTTATTTATCATTCATTTGAGAGAGAGAGAGCAGGAGAGGGAGAGAGAATCGGAAGCAGACTACACACTGAGAGCAGAGCCCGACACAGGGCTGGGTCCTACAACCACGAGACCATGACCCAAGCTGTAACTAGGAGTCAGATGCTTAACCTTCTGAGCCACCCAGACGCCTCTCCTCTTGTGGACATCTTAAAGCTGCACCCATCTTCTCCCAGCACAACCCACCTTCCTTCATCTGTGGCAACCACTAATCTGTTCTCCATTTCTATAATTTTGTCATTTCTAGAATGTTATATAAATGGAATTACAATATATTAAGTTTAGAGGATTGGCTTCTTTCATTCACCATAAATCTCTGGAGATGTATCTAAATTGCCACATGTATCAATAATTCTTCCCTTTTTATTGTTGCTGTAGTGTTCCACTACACTATACCACAGTGTAACCATGCTCCCACGGAAGGATCCTTGGGTTGTTTGCATTTGGGGCTATTATGAATAAAATTGCTGTAAACATTCCTGTGTAGGTTTTTGTGTGGACATAAGTCCTTGTTTTTCTGGGATAAATGCACAGAAGTGCACTTGCTGGGTTATATTATAGTTTACATGTTTAATTTCTTAAGAAACTGCCGAAGTGTATTTTAACCTGGCTGTACCAGTTTATGTTTCCACCAGCAATGTATGAGTGATTTAGTATTTTCGCATCTTACCCGTGTTTGGTGTGGTCATTATTTTTTATTTTAGCCATTCTGATAGGTGTGTAATGATAGCTCATTATTGTCCTGTTTCTTTCCTTTTCATTGCACTTTTAATTTGCATTCCACTAATGGCTAGTGAACTGCTTTTCAAGTGCTTATTTGCCATCTGAATATCTACTTCAGTGAAATGTCTTTTGGCCGTGTTCCAGTTGGATCATTTGCGTCTTTGGTGCTGAGTTTTGAAAATTCTTTATATATTCCAGAACTAGTTCTTTGTCATATGTGTGATTTCTCCCACTCGTCGTCCTCTTTTGCAGAAAAGTGTTTTTAATTTTGATGAAATCCAGCTTATCAGTTTTTTCTTTTATGCAGTGGTGCTTTTGGCATCAAACTAAAGAACTGTTTGCCTGCCCCTAGATCTCAAAGATTTTCTGTTTTAATTCCACAAGTTTTAAAAGTTTACATTTTACATTTAAGTCTTCCCTCCATTTTGATGGAGACTTATTTCCGTCTAGTCTGTATTACTTTTGTATTTCTGTATAAGGACTTAGGCTGAGTTTTGTGGTTTTGGGGTTTTTTTGGGTTTTTTTTTGTTGTTGTTTTGTTTTGTTTTTTATGGCTCATGAATGTCCAGTTGCACCAGCATCATTTGCGGAAAAGGCTGTGTTTTCCTCCATTGCTCCATTGCCTTTGCATCTTGGACAAAAATCAGTTGAGCATATTTGTGTGGGTCTACTTCTGGATTCCCTGTTCTGTTGCATTGATCTATGTGGCTGTTCCTTTACCAGTACCATACATTCTTTTATTACTGGAGCTATCCAATGAGTCTTTCAGTTGGATAGACTGCTTCTTCCCATGTTCTTCTTCTTTTTCAAGATCTTGTTAGCTATTCTAGTTCCTCTGTGTTTCCATTTAAATTTTAGAATAATCTGTCTGTGTCTACTGAAAGTCTTGCTGGGATTTTGATACAGATTGCATTGAACCAGTGTATCAGTTTGGGGAGAATTCACACCTTTGCTGTGTTGAGTCTTCCAATCCATGAACGCGATGTGTCTCTCTGTCCATTTAGAGCTTTGATTTTTTTCCATAGGCACTGCATCATTTTCTACATATGAATCCTGTACACGTTTTGTTCATTTTATACCTAAGTATTTCGTTTTTTTGAGGGATTGTAAATGGCATTGTATTTTTAATTTTTCCATGTGTTCATTGCTTGTATATAGAAATACAGTTGGTTTCCAAATGCTTGTCTTATGTGCTAAAATCATGATGATTCCATTTATTATTTCTGAACAGGTTTTTTGTTTCTTATTTTATAGATTCCTTGAGATTTTCTACATAGACCATCATGTTGTCTGCAAATAGAAACAGTTTTATTTCTTCTTCTCTGTCCTGTATGCCTCTGACTTCCTTTTCTTGCTTTATTCCACTGGCTATAACTTCAAGCACTATGTTGAGTAAGATCAGTGAAAATGCACATCTTTGCCTTGTCTTCAATTTTTGGGGGTGGGAAATTCAGTCTTTCACCATTAAGTATAATGCTAGCTGGAGATGTTTTGTAGATTTTTAAAAATTGAACTGAGGAAGTTTCTCTCAAAATTTTTTCTGAGAGTTTTTTTTTTTTAAATCATGAATGGGTATTGAATTTTGTCAAATGCTTTTTCTGCCTTGGTTGATAGGATCATGTGATTTTTCTTCCTTAGCTTGCGAATATGGTAGATTTCTTTGATGATTTTAGAAGATTAAGCCAGCCTTTCATCTGTGGAATGAACCTACTTGGTCATAGTGTACAGTTCTTTTTATATATTGCTGAATTTTATTTGCTAATTTTTTAAAAAGATATTTGTATTTATAGTCATGAGAGGTACTATCGATCTTTAGTTTTCTTTTTCTTTTTTTTCTGTCTGTGTCTGATTTTGCTATCACAGTCACCTAGCTTCATAAAATAAATTGGTAAGTGTTCTCTTCTATAGTATGGAAGAGATTTTCTAAAATTGGTATTGATTCTTCTTTAAAAGTTGCTAGAATTCTTCAGTGAAACAGTCTAGACCTGGAGATTTCTCTTTTGGGAGTTTTTAAATTATGAATTCAACTTCTTTAATAATTACAAAACCATTTGAATTATCTATTACATATTAGGAGTTGTGGTTTGCATTTTCGAGAAATTCGTCCATTTTGAGTAAGTTTTTAAATTTATGTATGTAGAGTTGTTTGTAGTGTCTTCTTATATCCTTTTGATGTCTGGAGGGTCTTTAATGACATCTCCTTTTTCATCCTGATATTGGCAATTTTTTTCATTTTCAGTTTTGCTAAAGATTTGTTGATTCTATTGATCTTTTCAAAGAACTAGCTCATGTTAGGAAAAAAGAGAAAGAAAAAAGAACCAGCTCATTTCATTGATTTTCTATATTGGTTTTGCTTCCTAGTTCATTTATTTCTGCTGTTTCTTGTTTTCTTCCTTCTGCTTGATTTATTTCATCCTCTCTACTTTCTTGAAGTGGGACCTCATATTATTGATTTGAGACTTTTCTTCTTTTCTAATGTATGTATTTAGTCACAAATAAAGTCAGGATAAAAATAATGACGTGGACAATTTTAAGCTCCTCTTATAGATAAAGAGTAATTTTCCTAGTAAGTAACGAGTTTCTTCAAACTGATAAGAATAAACCAACTAATAGAGAAATGAACGAAGAATAGGAACAATTTAAAGAAAGGAAATACTCAAATTCATTCATAATAAATGAACCACAAAAGGCAATTAGATTGTCAAAGACCAAAAAGAAACCAAAAAACGAAACAAAACAAAACAACCCAACCCAAACCAAAACATAACAAAAAACCTATTAATACAGCGTATTGAGGAAGTGGGAATCAGAAACTCAAATATGGCTGGTAGAAGTATAAACTATCACAGCCTTCATGGAGAGCAATTTGGCCACATTCCCTTTGACCCAGAAATTCTGTATCCAAGAATTTATCCTATAAATAGTCTTGCAAGTGTGAGAGATCACATATATCCAAGAATATGTATTGGAGCAATTTTCCGCATCCAATGATTACAAACGTCCTACATGTCTAAGAGTAGAGGACTGAGCACATAAATATGATATGTTCATACAATGAAATACCATGCAGCTGCTAAAAGCAGTTTTACATGAGCTAATATAGAAAGATACCTAAGATGTTTGTTAACCGAGAACAGCAAGGTAGGTGAAAAATATGTATAGTATGTTGTAATTTTCAAAAAATGTGTATCTATGTAGACACATCCAGCCTCTGTAAGGATACACAACACACTGCTAACAGTGGCTGACCAGGCTAAGTGGAACTGGGAAGTGGGGTACAGGATTGGGAGGGGAATTTACTCATATATACGTATACATATTATTCATATAAACTTCTTAATATGTACTCTTATTATACACTCCTTTGCATCTTTTGAATTTCATATCATGTGAAGGGACCACCTATCCAAAAAAGGTAAAATAAAATTTTTAAACGCTTAGCTTAAGAAAGAACCTCCAGAAAGAAATAGAGACAGAGACTAAATAAGTCTTCGTTCCCTCTGCACAGATTAAATATCCAGGGGGAGGAGGGATATGAGCCAGGACTCAGGAGTACTTTGATTTTTCTATGTCTTCAGAAAAATGCATTTATGGAATCATAGAATTCCAAGGCAAGAAAGTGTTGGAGATTCCCCAGTCCCACTTTTATTCTGTGGCCAGGGGCAGGACAATCTGAGAATAAGCATTTGCTGAGAAGAAATCTGTAAACACTCCCCACGCAGACACTGAGATAGGAAGGCCAAGAGATAGCATTTTGGGAGCCAGTGAGCAACCCCAAACATTCCTTCTGGTCACCAGTATGACATGCTCTGCCTGCCCCCCTGGGGAGCACATTCCACTGCCCACTCTGCTCCCTGTAACCTAGGCCTCGTTCAGAGGTACCCAGCAGGTGTCTGGCCTCTAGAAGCTGGAGGTAGTACCTCGGATGCCCAGCAACTTGGGAGTGGTCCCCATCCATCTGTGACTGAGAGCCACTCTTCTTGCAGCCTGTGGGATATTAGGTATCGCTTGATCATGGTTCCTCCCCAGAGCACCAGGTGTCCTTCCTGGAACCGTCTTACCTCCGGGTCAGGTGGAGAGTCTTTACCATGGATTCTGAGTCTCCCTTCTCACTTAACCCTGAAGTGCTGTGAGCAATGATGATAAAAACTTTGGGGGTAGTTATAACCTCCTCATCTTTAAGGTTGTCTGTCTGTCTTTATATCTGTCCATCTCTCTTCAAATCACAGCTCTCATTTGATACGGCAACCTCATAGGGCAGATCTGATCCCCAGTTTTCAAATGACAGTAAAATACTTGTACAAGGATTTGTTTTCCAAGTGCTTTCCCACACATTATCTCATTGTAGCCCCCCGATGCCCTCATATAGGCAAGGAAAGTTTTATTAACCCAGATATACAAATGGGGATATTAAAGAAGCAGCTATGGGACAGTGGGTCTTGGGGATAAGAACGTGCGGTTTGAATACTTCGGGATAAGAACATGTGTTTATTCTACCTGTTTCCTCCAGTGTGAAATGGGGATGATGATATCTTTATCCATTATTAGACTGAATTACTGTTAAGATTAAATAACTATGGTTTGAAAGGGTTTCAAGAATTAGCATCCTAATGATTTCTTGTTTCTCAATCCGTTCTAGCATTCAAAACTTATTTGTATTTTGAAAATGCTTTGCAAAGGAGAGAATTATGTAACGAACCTGACATGCCCATCATTGTCTGCAACAGTCATCAGTACAAGACCAGTCCTGTCTCAACTATCCCTTTACCCGCCTTTCTTTTTTTGCTTTATTGACCTGTTTTCAAAATAATGAAGTATTTCCCTAATATCCTCAAAATGGGTTGTTTGGAGTTTTAAGAGATATTCTTAGAAGTTTGTAACACATTTGTTATGTTTCAATCTATTGCAGTTATGATCCTTGCAGATGTCCAGGTTGACCAAGGAAACCTTATTCTGGATGGCTTTTGAGCCCTTTTGGCATGACTCTGACAAGATGTCTTTGATGCTGCATTTGATCTTTTGGTTTGATGAGGTGTTCTAGGCTTATCTTGTACAACTGCTGCCTCAGACATTTCCCTAAGGAAACCTGTTCCTTTGTGGGGGGATAGTATTTAGAGTTCCTAAACTGATTACCAAGGGTGCTCAGTCCTCCTGGGATGATCCTTGTTTCTCGGTCTTATAGTGGACAGGGCTAGGGAGTACACTTGTGTGTGCACGTGCATGCAAGAATGTATGCAAGATAAAACATAGAAAGTTCATACTGAGACTCCAGTTAACAGTCAGAGCTACAGACTTTTTACCTGATCTCATTGATCTTGCATCTGTATCACCTTTTAAGAAGAAACTTTTTTTCAGCAACATCAGTAGTATTATTCCTTTGACTTATCTCATAATACACTACAAAAGTCCCAGAATAACAATAAGAAGAACAAAATAGTACCATCAATAATATGATTATTGAAAAAAGTTTAAGGTTGGAGGGGCATAGGGAATGGGGCAGTTCCTTTTATTCTTGGGTATATTCTTCCAAGGATATTCAAATTACTGTGTTTTAATTTTGCTATGTGTAGTGCCAACCAACTGGATACATGAACTCATTTGTTGCATTTTACTTTTAGACATTTCTTTTAAAAAATATTGTGTTTTTATAATTATGTCAGATACTTACATGTTCCAAAGCAAATTTCAGAAAACAAGGTCTATTTAAAACCCAACTTTTTATTCCTATCCCATCCACGTCATTCCTCCCCCTCTCTGTAGGTCTTTTACATTTTAAATTTTTTTAAAAAGATTTATTTATTTGTGTGAGAGAGAGAGAGCTCATGTGAGGTAGAGGGATAGAGGGAGAGGGAGTCTCAAGCAGACTCCCTCGTTGAGTATGGAGCCTGATGTGGGGCTCGATCTCATGACCCTGAGATCACGACCTGAGCCAAAACCAAGAGTCTGATGCTGACTTTGCCACACAGGCGCCCCTTAAATTATATATTATGCTTTATCCTTTTATTGTCTTTAAAAAAAAATAAGCAGGCACATATTTATCTTCATGTTTCTCTCCCTTTCTTAAATAAATGATAGCATATTAAACACACTTTTCCCTATCATGTTTTTTCCACTTAATAGTAGAGATCACGACATAGGCATATAGGATATATTTCAAACAGATTCCTAGAACTGGAATTGCAGGTCAAAGAGTGAGTGCATGCGTATTTTGATACATGTTGCAACATTCCCCTTTACAAAGGTGGATTTTACCATTTCCTGCAGACACATTTTAATGTTAAAGCAAATGATTAAGTGAGATATGTTATCTGCACCAAGAAAGGTTAAATGGTTGCCCAGAAGGACTGGCACTGGGCTTAAACCTATAAGTTCTAACTAGTAGTAACTTCTCCCCATTTTACAGATGAAGAAACTGTGAGACACATGCAGGGAAGTGATCCACCCTAAATGACATAACAGATTAGAGCTTCAAATCCATGTGACCCTAAATTTAGATCTCCTTTCGATGTTATAGATGAATTTATGGTGAACTCAGTTTGATTATCTGTAGGTGGGGAAGAAAAACCTAATCTTTCTCCTAAGTTAAGACAATTAATGAGACAATTATGGGTTAATTCCCCCATGGGTATAGGAGAAATGCTCCAAGATATGACTTAACTCCTTTAGGTGAACAGGGAATCAGCAATTAGATTATGATGTCAGGGCACTAATAATGATCTTATGGATGAGAGAGACCACAGAAGTCTGACATGATTAGGCACCTTGCAGAATCGCTCTCTCTCTTTTCTTGCCTTGAATTTCTTTAAACAAAGATGTCATTATGCTAAGCAAAACTTTCCAAATGGGTGTGGACAACGATGTAATTTCCCAGTGAATGAACAGACTGCAAACCACAAAGCCTTTTTTTTCCTTTCCAAGAGTGACCCTGGGGCTCTTTGTGCTTGCTTTGTGACAGGTTGATTGACTTATGTGCAATTTGGGACCCTGGAGCTTTCCTTCCTGCTGCAAGCTGGAAGAGCGCCTCTGGTATCGCAAGGAGGAGGCTGAATGAGGCAGAGACGGTGAGTGGGGTGAGTGGGGTGAGTGGGGTGAGGGGGGCTTGGCCCAGTGCATGCGGCTCAGAGGCGGGGGTGGGGGAAGATTCTTGCCTCTCCTCTTCTCTTTGATGAGCCAGGGTTCTTTGTCTTCCCGTAAAAGGCCATCTCCTTCCTTCTCCCTGGAGCTGACTGGCCACAGAGCCAGACCTCCAGGCTCCCCTTTGCAAGGAGACTGGCACTGGGCGGCTTTCACTCCTTTTCTCCAGCGATGCAGCCAGTGGCATTAGTCTTGTCACTGTCCAACTGTCCACCTGAATTGAAAAATTGGGAAACAGCTTTGTGATCCGTACCCCCCTGCCCGCCCCACATAGCCTGGCCTCCACAACCTGGGAGCCTCCTGACTGACAGCCTCGGCATATGGGGGGCAGTCTGGAGAACCCCTCCTCTGGGCGGGGCATTGGGCCCCGGCAGATGGACCGCTGTCCATGGCCCAGTGAGCAACCCGAGGCCACATCGCTGAAGCAGACCCTGTGTGCACGGTCTGCATTGTTCCATTCTCAACTAGAATTGCCTGCTGCCCGCGGCTGCTGTTCTAATCTCAGGCTTGGGGGCCAGGGGAGGAAACGTGTGAAGTGAAGGCTGCAGTTTTCACAGAGGAGTCGCTGGTGACAGATCACAAGCTAGTGGCCTGGAGGCCTGAACACAGAAAGATTTCCTTATTCTTGACTCTTGGCACCTCTGCCTCGTGGCATTTTGTCTTTCTCTCTCCAGCCCCCTTTCCAGATGCCTTCATTCTCCCAGGAGTTGGAAGATGGGGCTGGGGAATGGGGTGGGCAGAGCTGTAGGGAGCGGGTTGAAAGGTGGGAGCAGAGCTTGCTGATGACATGGATTTCGGATCAGGACAAAATCCAGCTTTACTTGCTTGGTGACTTTAGGAGTGTTTCTAACTGCTGTAGGCCTGAGTTTCCTCGCTTATGCAATGGGGATAATTGTGGACATCTTGTAAAGATCAAAGATGAAATGTTCAAAGAGCTCTGCGCAGTGCCTGGCATGTAGCAGGTGTTTAGTAAAGGAAAGTTATTATTATCTAGCCTATCAACAGAGCTCAGATGTACGTATCTTATCAAGGTAGTTTCTCTATGGGCCCTTTTAGGGCTACGACTTGCCGTTAAAACACTGCCAGGTTTCAGGGACTGCTCGGGAAATCCATCGGACCACAGGGCTTTTCACTGAATCATTGTTACTAAATACTGAACTCGAACATACCGCCTGACCTTGGGGGTGGGAGGCACCATTCTTTTGTTCTGCTGTTTCAGGAGGACCCTGGTTGTAAAAGTGGTATTCCAGATGTTTTCATGGGCATATAAGGCTCTGAAAAACAGCATGGGAACAGACCTCCGGAGCCGGGGTGGAATCGGGAGGTCGGCAGTGTTGTATGGCCACGCCCCCTCTCTGGGCGCTTTTTCAGGTACCGTCCCTCCTGTCTGTCCCTGTGCCCGCCAGAGCTCCTCACTGCCCTCTCTGGACACCAGCACTGTAGGTTGCCTCTTGAGACCCCTGCCTTGTCAGGTGATAGCAGAGCAAACTTGTGCTGGCTTGCTCCTCTGAACACTTCCAACCTAGCCAGCAATTGCTAATATGGGTTCCGAGCTTAATTTTGATCGTGCATCCATTTAATTACATCATTTGACCTTCATGGCCATTCTGTGATGCGAGCAAGGCTGGGGTCTTCATCCCATTTGTCTGAGGAATACACTGCAGCTCAAGAAGTTATTTCCCCCAGGTCCACAAAATTCCTTAGCGGTGGAGCCCATCCTAGAAGTGAGGTGCACTCAATGACTGATGTTTTTCTTGTCACGACCCCACACTGCCTGCTTCAGCCTCGGGCACTGGCACACCATGAAGGGTCAGTAGGTCCAAGGACTTTCAGATGCACAGAGAAACCTTGAAAAAGAAAAGAAGAGTGCAGAGAGTACATGCAAGCAGGCCCATATGGCTGTTGAGGGAACAGGAAGTTCTGAGAGAAGGGGAGCTGATCCAGGTTTCTTTAGAGGGCGATCTCCGTCATCCTTACAGTAATCAACATCCTGAGTGCTCCCCGTACGCACGCACCGGGCACTGTGCTCTGTGCTGACGTCGCTCTCCCGTGTCATCCTCGCAACAAACCTGTGAAATAGGGCCCGTTAATTGCTCACATGCTACCGGTGGCAGCGATGCAGCACGATTAAGGCCGGTGCCCAAAGCTGCACATCTGCGGAAGGGCCAGGCCTTGAGTGGGAATCCCAGCAGTCCTGCCCTGGACCTGCACAGTCGGGTTCAGGATGGCCGCTTCCGAGTCTTCCTGGAAACTCTGGGTCACCTTCGCTTGGCCCGCCTCCAGCCAGGTTCTAGGTGGGCATCTGATTTCAGAAGCTTGCAGGGGCCAGTCCTCTGTTTCTGGGTCCTTCTTCCCTCTGGCTCTTCCCCTTTTGTTCTGAGGCCGCTGCCATCTGGAGCTGCCCAGGGCATCTGCTCTCAGCACACTCCTCCCTCCCTGCATGAAGTCCCCACTCAGCCTAATCTCTCCCCCACCCCCGCGCCACGGCTCGGGGTCCTCACCGGGCACTCAGAGCAGACATCTGCCCTCTGACACAAGGCAGAGAAACCTCCCAGTTCCCCAGGCCTTCCGCTTCCATTCAGTTAATGACACTCACACTCCTAAGCCCTTCTGCCTGTTGCGGAGAAGCTGGGCCTCCTCCAGGCAGCAGCTCCCTAACAGGACAACGTGGGCTCAGGATGCAGGGCTTCGGGTTGATGGGGGCGCAGGGGATCTTCATTACGAGCTGTTTCGTGTCTCCATCCCCTGCCCCAAGACTGATACCCAGGCCCTGAGGTGGTACCCATGCTTAGCTACCCTCTCCTGGGGCGCTGAGCTCTGCAGGCTGGGTGTGGGGACGTGACAGCTATTCCCCTAAAAGCTGTATCCCTCGTTTCTCCCGAAGCGATGCCATCTCTTCTCCACCCCTTGGCCTTTGCTGCCACCCCGCTAAACCCACCTTTTTAGCAGAGGCAGGGCTGTTGGGTTTGAGACAGCAAGTCACCTCTGGGTTTCTATTTCTAATAAGAGGACCTCATCTCCAGCCAAGAGAGAGGCCGTTCTGCTTGCTGACAGATGTGCTTCTCAGGGCATAAGACACAAAGCTTTCCCTGGCACCACCAGAGCCAGTCTTCAGCATAAGCGTGTAGCCGCCGGCGCTTCGCACCAGACTCCCAGACACATGGCGCACCTTCTAACGCAGGCCACCACCTTCCCTGCCTGTGCCACATCCCCTCCTGTAGGCTCCCATATCTGCAGAAGCCTGCTGCGATGGCAGGGGATCATGACTGATGTCTGTCTAGGATGTAAATGGAGGGGGCCAGAGGGAGGAAGGGGGGGCAGAGGCTACTCCCTCCTGCTGTGTTAGTCCTTTCCTCCATGTGTCACTTTATCAGTCCAACAGGATTTTTTTTAAATATTTTATTTATTTATTTAACAGAGAGAGACAGAGAGAAAGATCTCAAGGCAGAGAGGTAGGCACTGAGATGGGGAAGCAGGCTCCCTGCTGAGCAGAGAGCCCGATGCAGGGCTTGAGATCATGGTCTCAGGACCCTGAGATCATGACCTGAGCTGAAGGCAGTGGTTTAACCCACTGAGCCACCCAGGTGCCCCCAACAGGAATTTTTTAAAAATGCAACTGGGGATGTGTTATCCTTGGAATATCAGTGGCTACACCAGTAAGGAGAGCAGGATGGGAGTTACCTCCGAAGCACTGATGCGGCTCTCCCTCTCGGGTCTGAAGTCGTCAATGCCTGGGCAGATGACCATATGTTGGTTTTAATACTTGGCCACAGAGCCTGTATTTGGTTATTTGCACAGGCATTGTGCATTCTGAAGATCTACAAAGCAGACTTGTAGATTTGAAAGCCCAGCTCATCCAAAGCCAGAAGAATACCATACACCAGCTGTAACTTGGGGAATAGGAGGAAGGACGACCAGTGGTTTTTGAATGCCAAGTTCGTGCCAGGCCTTGGGTTAGATGCTACACATAGACATTACCCCACTAATTGATGAAAAATGAATTCACTCAAAACAGTCCATTTAATTCATAATCATTGCAACAACCTTTTAATAAGTGTTTTCATCCCACTCTTAAAGACAAGAAAACTGAGGCTCCAGGAGACAGTAAACACATTGTTGAAGACTATGCAGCAGGTCGATGGCTGAGGGGGCATTGAAGCCACATCTCTGTGTCCATGTCTGGTGTGTTTCTCCTGGTCTGCATGATGTCCTAGTGAGTTCATTGTTCACCTTTATTGATTACACCCAGCCCTGTTCGGCTTTGAACCGACAGGCCCTTATTCCCACGAAGGACACAGGAACGAGGTCGGAGCTACTGCCCCCACCCTCAGGAAGCTCACCATCTGATTAAGGGGCTCAAGGTCCTCTCTCCTGCACCCCAAACAAGCTTCCCCTTTAATCTTGTCCCTCTTTTTTTTCCTGGCTTGAGCTCAGCCTGTGGTTTTTAAATGGCTAAAGAACCTTGGTCTGTGAAAGCGGGCTTAGAATCCCACAAACAGAGGACAGAGTAAGCAGCTTAACCCGAGTGATGTGAGTAGACAGATCCAGATGGTAGGTCCTTGGATGGACAGTGGCCAGGAATCCAAATGGGGCACCCTACTCAGGGAACCTGGGAGGCCTCCGGTCAGTGCCTGGGGGAGGAAGCTGGATTTGAAAGAAAGATGGTTAGGGCTTTAGATGCACAGCGGTCTTCCTTTAGGAAAGCTTCTGAGAAGGTCTGAGTTTGCTACCTGTTCTACCGATGCCCTCCATATAGCATTTTGCAGTTCACTGTGGGGTGGGGGACAGAACTGTGGCTTGCCCAAGGTGGCAAACACTTAGCCCTCCGTCTTTTGTTTTAAATCAATATCCAATATATTACATTTCCAAGTCCCCAAACCGAATTCTTCCTTAAACTTTTCAACTGACAAATTTTATAATTGTCTTCATAAATCTCATAAATTTTAACAAGCATTTGTTAGATCCCATTAAGAAACTTAGTTCAAAAATAAGTAAATAAATCTTTTAAAGGAAGGAAGGAAGAGGGAGAAAGAAAAGAAAAGAAAAGGGAAGAGAAGAAAGGAAAGGAAAGGAAGAAACTTAATTCAGAGGGGTGCCTGGATGACTCCAGGATTCTCTCCCTTTGCCTCTCTCCCCACTTGCAGGGGGCACGCACGCTCTCTCTCTTTCTCTCTCTCGAAAATGAATAACTCTTAAAAAAAAAAGAAACTTAGCTCATTAAGTCCCTTTCAACATTTGAAACCACGTTTGTAAATTTTACCATTCACTTTCCTTTTTGAAATACCACAGTTTTCTAACAAAACCTTCTTCCTATTCCTTATGTAATTCTTTTTTCTTACTGATATTTCAAATAGCAGCTTTATTGATATATAATTCCCATACTATCACCACAATTAATTTTAGAACATTTTCATAGACTTTGCCCTCCAGCCCCGCAAAACTCCATACCCATTAGGGGTCCCCTCCCCCCCCACTGTGGTCTTCCTCTAGCCGTAGACAATGCTGATCTACTTTCTACCTCTATAGATATACCTACTCTGCACATTTTATATTAGTGGGACGATGCAATACGTGATCTTTGCGACTGGCTTCTCTCACTTCTCGTGAGGTTTTCATAGTGTGGCCATGTTTTAGTGTGACTTCACACCTCGCTCCCCTTTGTGGCTGAGCAGGATGGCGTTGGATGGACGTACCACATTTTATTTATCCATCCATCGGGTGATGGACATTTGAGTCATTCCACTTTCTGGCGATTGTCAGGTTATGCTGCCGTGAGCATTCCTGTGTGGATTTTCCTGTGGACGTGTCTTCTGTTCTCTTTGGTACCTACCCAGGAGTGGCGTTGCTGGGTCATGGGATCACTGTGTGTCACCTTCTGAAAGACCCTAGGTCTTTTCATATTAAAGGCAAGCCTTTTGTTCTGTCCCTCTATCCTCAATGTCCATCTTTTCTCCCTCCCAGGTCCCTCCTTCTTACCCAAATCTTGGACCCCACCCTTGGAGACTTGCCGTGTAGGATTATGATCACTTCCCCTCCAGCCTTCCGCTCAGCCACTTCCCTGTAATGACAGGCCCCAGGGAGACAGCTGCTGCTACTCTGGATGTCTTCCCCACCCCCTCACCAAGGGACTCACAACCCTCTCTCTCCAGCTGTGAAGAAAGATGTGCGCCTAATTGCTGTGAAACTTTCTCCCTGAGGGTAGAAGATGGGGAGCCAAACAGTGAGAGGCTAGGTCGCTGAATTGTAGAGAGAGAGGAGTTCCTTTCTCCTTCCTGGAGGTGCTAGAATTCCTGCCCAAGGGGGTTATTCCCTGTTCATCCTCCCAAGCCACCTTTCCTGGCATCCGTTTGGTTTATCCTGATGGCTCCGAGGTGGGGGCAGTACACACATGTTAACATCTGTTTCCTTTACAGTCTGCTTTACCTGCTAATCTGTGTATGGAAGGAGACTGGCCAGAGCTCAGTTAACCACAAGCAGGGCCAGTGAGTGGAGCCTGAGACACGGAAAGTCGGAGAGAGCCACAAACCTTATTTAAGCCAGCCCCTGCACAGCCTGTTAGCCCAGCTAGTCCTTAGCTACACTCACATTGGAGAGCCTGTCCCATTCCACGTATGTCTCCTAGTCCTGCCTCCTAGAGGATGAACAAATAAACAATAATAATAGGGGGAGAAAATGCGCAGCCCCAAAGAACTTCAGAAAGCCGGCTGGATTGTAGCACAAGCCATGTCCTTCCCCGTGTGGCCAGTAAACCGCTGGCCCATATGGGAGCTGTCGGCAGGACCAGGCTACGGACCAGGCCACCTGTACACTTTGGGCTTCCCTGCCAGGCCAGGCTAAGAGGTCCCAGGCTCCAGCTGGCCTGGATGAGATGATGGAGAGATGAGATGATACAGCAACCCCATTTCCTCCACGTATCAGGCTGTATGTATAAGGATGTTCATTGTGGTATTGCTGTAATGGAGAAAAAATAAGGAAGGACAACCTAAAAAGGTCTTTGACAAGGAGATGGCTAAAAGCTGTGTGGTAGACCGTCACAGTGCAGTTAGGGAAGAGAATCACTGCAGGCTTCCGTGTCCAAGCTCCATTGCCTTGGTGACCCAACCACTTACAGCGTGGCAGTCTGACGGGAGCACCACCCTGCCCCCCTGGAGTGGCTATACTCTCTTGGCCGGTGCAGCCTTCTTCTGGGGCCCCAGCCTGCCTGGTGCCTTATGAACACCAGGGTGGCCTGTAAGTACTTTGTGCCCCTATAGAACCTGGTGCGAAAACTGTATATTCACTAGATATTCATGGTGGTCACCTTGAGGGAAGGCCTTCTTCCCCCTTTCTTCTCTCCCATTCTCTCGCTCCCTCACCCCCAGTTTAATAAATAGCCAAGTGGTTCGGGTTTCAACCTATAGATTAGTTCTGGGTGTTGAGCAGGAAGCAGCTGTTTTCAGCCAAATCCCTAATCTGAAAGCCAGGTGTCCCCCTTGGCTCCCTCCCCAGGTGGGAATCAAGGGCCACCTGATACTGTTGTTCCCCCATCCCCCACTCCTGCTGAGTCCTGTGGCCTCTGTGAACTTAGCTGAGGCAAGAAGAGGAGGGGTTGGGTCTGCTAGGTTCCCCTGCCTGCCACTACCACCAAGTGGATCACTGTCAATGGTTAAACACAGCCCTTTACTCCTCCCATTTCTCTCCCTGTGACAATGAAAGGGAGCCAAGGCTGTAACAGCCACTGAACAGATGGAGACCACCCCCCTCCAACCCTGAGAAGGGAGGTGGGGGAAGGGGGGGGGAGTCAAATCCCATATACTGGGTTTCCTTGTCTATTGGAAAAATCCTACAAGACAACTGGTTCAACCCCCATGCAGACAAGGAAACTGGGTCTCTCTCCTCCTGGGCATGGGGAGAGGCCAGCGTCTAGAAGCAGGCTGGTGAGTGATTTCTTAGGCTGTCAAGCCCCGGTGACCCAGAGGGTTTGGTGTAGTTACAGACAGCCCTTTAGAGTGGGACGTGGGTGCATTGTGTGGGCAGACACTTTCTTAAAGATGCTGAGACGTGCGGTCATTCCACGGGGGTGACAAGGGGGTGTGGGGAGATGTAATCTTTTGGCAAGTGCTCCCAGAAGAGAAAGCCAAGGACTCCTCCCTGCTGCTCTCCCTTCTATGCTTGTCTTTTTCAGAGATCCTTCTGTCTTTCTCCTCCTTGCTTGGCACTCTGTCTCTTTGGGACAGGCTGATGATCCTCAGTAGGGGGCATTTCCAGTTTCCTAGGAAACCCACCCCCTGGCCTTCAAATGCCTGTGAGCAGAGGGAGTGGAGCAGGCTCGGGTCACCATCTGTTGCATCGTTTATTCCTTGGCATGAGGGAGATGGAAGGGAGGTGGTGAGGGGCGGGGATCAGAGTGCAGGAGGGGGATTGGGTGGACGGTCCGCTGTAGGACCCAGGGCTGTCCCCGTGCGGCAGGTGGACTTCAGAACCCAGGACAGCTACACTGAGCTGCAGGTGGACTTCAGAACCCAGGACAGCTACACCGAAGCCCCTGGATCCGGGAGTCCGCGGGCTGGGAATGGAGGGGATAGCAGTTCTAGGACTACTGCCTAGCGCAGCTGAGTCCCTGCATACCGAGACTTGTCTGTGGGATAGAGAAAACAGTGCCCTGACAGATCAGACAGAAAGCTCTGAGAAAGGGGTTGGGGTGAGGATTTCAGAAAAAGAGAGATGAGAGTGTCTGCTGAGAAGATGCTGGATAGGTGTTCCTTTTTGGTTATTGCTGTTGTTTTCATGACTCAGGCTTATACTGTAACAATGGCTTTGTCCTACGTGATATTAACCAAGGATTTATAGTATACTGACTTGTTGGTGGGTAAATATCTCCCAGTAAGAGGAAGTATCTGATCAGATGGCTGTTCACTCATCCCACAGATATGTTTTGTACCTTCTCTCTACAGAGGGAGGCAAGACATGGACTCTGAGCTCAAGAAGTTCAGAGTTTGATGCAGGAGATGGGCATGGAAATCCCATGGGCAGGAAATGACTGCTGGAACAGAGTTGGGTGGCGTGATGGGGAATACGAGGGAAAGGCAGCCTACTATTAGTGGGAAAGGTTCAGTGTTGGAGTGGGGGACGGGGGTCACCGCTCAAGCCTTGGTGAAGAAGGGAATCTGTACCAGAGAGAGGTAAGGGAATAGCATTTCTGGCCTAGGCAAAACAGGAGTTAGGGTGGCCGAAGGTACAGAAGGCACTGGCCTGTTTGGGGAGCGGCAGGGGGTCTAGCGCTGGACGGGCTCCTGCTGGAGGAGAGGCTGCACAGGGCAGGAGCCGGATCACCAGGGCTTGAGTGCTGCCCACAGAGTGTAGGCCAGCTTTGCCACCACTTCCTCTGCCCGGACAGATAGGAGAGAGGATGATCACAGGCACGACATAGCCTGGCTCTTTGTCCTTCTTCAAGAAAGAAAACAGAGAGTGAGAGTATGGTTATTATGGTGGGAACCCGAGACACTGAATTTCTTTTTAGATTTATTTACTTTAGAGAAAGAGAGAGCGCAGCAAATTCGCTGAGAAATACCTTAGCTCTGAGTCCTGGGTTCCAGCTAAGAGGGGTGCTTGCCTGCGTGCTGGCCCAGGGTGGGACCCCTCGGAGCTCTTCAGCGCCCACACACCGGGCCCTGCCCCACTGCTTATTTTGAAGTGCCTTTATTTTTTCTTGTCTTTCAGCTGTCCTCTGATTTCTGAGCAGATTGCTTCAGATGGTTATAGTAATAAGTCTTACTGATTTTGTTTTGTTTTGTTTTGTTTCATCTAATGCAGAATGGTGGAGTTTTATGTGGGCTCTGTTGGGCTTTTATTATCTCTCTGTTCCCTCACAATATCCTGTGGCAGTGATGTGTGAATGTATTCCTTAGCTGGTTTTCGTAGTACTATTCTAGTCCTTTCGCTATTTATTCTGAGAACTAATTGCTGGCACGTGGCCTCCCGGTACTAATGTGTTGGCATATCCCCAGCATTGTTCATTCAGGAACACGGCCTCCACGTACCTGCAGAACTGCTCCGTTCAGGGCTCTGAGGCATCACACTGGACATACTCACGTAACAGCTTATGCCCTCCCTGTGCCCCAGCCTCTAATGGATTCATTTCCTTTCTGTATTTTTGATACCAATCATTAGTATCATCCAAATCCAGTTTTCTAACCTAGAAACCTTGACACCGTCCTTCTTCTCACTGCCTGCTACCAATCGGTCGTCAGCTTCTGGTGATTCTAACTCAGAAAATATCCTCCTATCTCAGGGGTCCTTGGATACTGGGAAGCCGTCTGTCTGTTGCATGCATGCTCTCTGACACTGTGTGTGGCATCTGGAATCAGGGGAAAGATGAGCACAGTGATAGGGAGGGGAGGTGTGGTATGAGGACCCTCAGCCTGGGAGTTTCCTGCTGGAGCAGGAGGAGGCTGTAGGGCAGAAAGTGGCCTGCATCTAAGCCCACACCAGCCCCGTGATGGGCAGAATGATGGGCAGGTCACAGGTCCTCTATTGGACTTAACGTTTACCCAAGGTTCAAAGAAAAGTCTTCGAGCACCTGGATGGCACCGTAAGTTAAGTTCCGCGTTTGACTCTTCATTTCAGGTCAGGTCATGATCTCAGGGTGATGAGATCGAGTCCTGCACCGGGCTCCCTGCTCAGAGCTGAGTCTGCTTGAGAATCTCTCTCCCTGTGCCCCTCCCGCTAGTGTTCTCTCTAAATCAATCAATCAATCAATCAATCTTTGAAAAGAAAAGTTGTGCAGAGCAGAGTCATTTGAGGTTGTCAGGAAAGAACACAGTAAGAATAACAGGAGTGGCTTAATTGGTGCTGTGGTTTACTCTGTTATGCTTTATCCGTCTGATTCTCCAGCAACAACCACCAGAAGCAGGAGTATTTATTTCCATTTTTGAAATTTTTAAAAAGGCTTGGGAAACAAGTAATTTACAAAAAGTAAGTGGCAGGATTGAGGCCTTTACTTGGATCTTCCATCCCCTAAATACTCACTACTAGGCAGTATGCCAGGCACTGGGACACAAGAATGACCCAGGCATGGTCTCAGCCTCAAGAATTCCAGGGGCACCTGGGCAGCTCAGTTTGTTAAGTGTCCAACTCTTATTTCAGCTCAAGCATGATCTCGGGGTTGTGAGATCGAGCCCCAGGTTAGGCTACATGCTGAGCGTGGAACCTACTTAAGATTCTCTCTCCCTGCCCCTCTGCCCCTCCCACCCCTCTCATGCGTGTGCACATACACTCAATCTCTCTCTCTTTCAGAAAAAAAAAAAAAAGTGGGGGAGAAAGATTAAGCCAGTAGAAAGCAAATTGTAGCCTTCAGGCCAATTCCTACAAAAACAGCCTATTGCCTCTTTTTGTAAATAAAGTTTTATTGGGACAGAGCTATGCCCATTCACTCACTTATTGTCCACAGTGCTCTTTCGCTAAAGTAGTAAAGTCCGGTAATTGTGACAGACTATATGTCTTGCAAAGCTCTCACAGAGCCTAAAACAATTACGATCTAGACCTTTGCAGAAAAGGCCTCCAACCCTTATTTTAACTTACAGTTTTACCAGTGTGCTAGGTGCCCCAGAGAAGCAGGTGTAAGGGAGAATAGAGACAGGCACTCTCGGCTTTGCTGGGGGTGGCCAGTGCGTTGAGGGCTGGAGGCACAACAAATTAGCCACAAAGCAAAAGATGCCTGAGCAACAGGATGTTGCAGACTGAGTAGGAATTAATCACGCGACAGGAAGAGAAGGCCTTTCTGGGAACGGAGGATGGCACAGGTAGAGTGTGGGGGCTGTAAATGTGTGGCATGCTTGGAAAATGGCACGGCGCTTAGTTAGGGCAACTTCAGCATTGGGGTGGGATCTGAGAGCCCTGCAGGAGCCTGACATCCCAGAGCCTTGCTGCACTCGGGAATTTGGACCTGATCGTATGGACCGATGGGGGTGATATGGAAACAGCACTGAGAGGATCAGGCAGGGGTTTAGAAAAATCACTGTGCTAGCAACACGGGGCCTGCACTAGACAGAGAACAGCTGGGAGGTCATTGCAGTAGTCCATGAGACATGACATGTATCAAAGGTAAGAGGGTGGGCGTGTGGGGAAACGAGTGGGGACAAGAGACACAGGAGGGTCTCGGTGCTTGGTGTGAGGTATGAGAAGAGTATGAGAAGGGGTTTCAGGGTGATTCCCAGGTGTTTGGCTTGGGTGACTCGGCTGGGTGCCACCAACAAAGGCAGAGAATAGAGTTAGAGGGATAGGACCCCAGTGGAGACACAGAGAACATCAGGCAGAAGGAAAGGATCTAGCAGTGTGATCAGTGCCACCTTGGAGGTTGGCAGGGCCAGGGAGAAGAGGACTCTGGAATGGTGTTTCAGAGGCCAACGAGGAAGAAGGTGAGGCGGGATGGACGGAGCGGTGAATAGTTGCCGATGCCTCCAGGAGATCTCACAAGATAAAGACTGAGCACTCTGGAGTCAGCCATCAGGAGGCCAATGGGAGGCCTGGAGAGAGAGTTCCAGAGTCTGGCTGGAGGAGTGAAGTAAGTAAAGGCAGAAGCCATAGCCCACTCTTTAAACAGAGAAACATGCATGAAACAAGACGGAGGTGGAGAAAATTCAGGTGTATGTGGGGAAGCTGTGGGATCCAGAGATGATTCTTTTGGTTTTGTTATGAGGGAAACTCGAAGGTGTTTCTCTGCTGAGGCCTAGAGCCAGCTGAGAAGAGTTCAGAAATTGAGGAGAATGCTAAGAGGATAGTTGGTGGTCAAGGGCAGGTCTATGCAAGGGTGGGGCTGGGTCCAGCAGAGGCAGGCAGGAGGAAGGAGAGACACTTTTACACAGAAAGTGGAGGCCATGGGAAGCTTATGCTTTCGACCAATATTCCAGGGGCATTTCTGATCGACAGTACAACCAGTTGCTAGGGATAGAAAACTTGCTTCCAAGCGGCTGGTAAAGGGAATTTTTAATGTAAACACATGTGCAATTTTAAGAACTCACAGTTAGGGCTTGCTTCAGGAGATGCTCCATCAGCGACACAAGCAGCAGCATGAAGAATCACGTCTTCCAGGCACATGGGTGGCTCAGTGGGTTAAGCCTCAGCCTTCGGCTCAGGTCATGATCTCGGGGTCCTGGGATCGAGACCTGAATCGGGCTCTCTGCTCAGTGGGGAGCCTGCTTCCCACCCCCCTCTGCCTGCCTGTCTGCCTACTTGTGATCTCTCTCCTTCTGTCAAGTAAATAAATAAAATCTTAAAAAAAAAAAAAAAAGGTACTCTTAAAAAAAAAAAAAGAATCACGTCTTCCCACATCTTCCCTCTGCCTTCTGCAGGATTCGATTAGCCTCCCATGATACATGGAGACACTCCCCCATTGCCGCCCACCTGGGGTACCAGGGATCGAGGATTGTGAAACAGTCCTGAGAAGTCCTCTGGGCCTAGAGGGCACCCCAGTCTTCAAGGCATGATTGCTAGCAGGAAACCAGACGGTCTCCAAGTCTAGCACTGCAGCCCCAGCCAGGCGTGTTCTTCCTGGCCGGCGCGCTGGCTCTGGTGCCGTGTGTTTCTGCTGTGGGGCAGGCCTTCTGCATTTGGAGAGTCAGACAGTTGTACCAGGATTTTCAGTGCTTTCTTGTACTGAGAGAAACCTTTCTTCGAATAAAACCTTAGGCAAAACCCAGAGCAAACTCCTCCCCCCTCTTAGAAGGTCCCCAGAGACTGCAGAGCCTTCTAAAGGGTCTTTCTGCCTCCACCATTGCCCGTCTACCTGCCACCCTTCACAGAGCAGCCAGGGTGCGTTTTGTGAACAAATCTCATCAGATACCCCACCATGCAGAAATCTGCAGTAACCTCCTAAAGTGCTTGGAACAGAATTTAAACTCCCTGCTTCAGCCTTCAGAGCACTCTGTGAGTATGCCCTTGCGAGACTTAACTGCATTCTTCCCCAGGTGCCCTCCAGGTTCCGGCCATGCCGGTTTCTTTCAGGTCCTTGCACCTACCTTCTGCTTCCTGCCACAGGGTCTTTGCACAAGCGGTTCCCCTGGCCTGGGATGTCTTTCTGACCCGTCTTTACGAAGTTGGCTCCTGCTTGCCATTTAGATCTTGGTCAAATGTCACCTTCTCAGAGGCCTTGATCATTTACTTCCTTTTCCCTCATCACCCTATTGTGGTTTCTTTTCTTTTCCTTTTTATTAATAGACCTTATTTTTTTTAGAAAGCACTTATAGATTCATAGCAAAATTAAGTGGAAAGTACAGAGATTTCCCATATATCCCCC